>QVAJ01000014.1:5189848-5307619 GCA_003546035.1 Mixornis gularis | reverse complement strand
AAATTAAAAATAGGTTATTTTTTAAAATTTAATTTATACTTAATACACAATCTGAAGTATTGTAACACTGATTGTCTCAGGGTGTGAGCCCCTAAAACTAGGAATTATATAAACATTGAAATATTTTTATCCTCAGTGTATGCTTTGAAGTAAAAGATGCTTGAAATCTGAAAGTTAARTTTTTTTTTTTCCTGAAAAAGAAAGTTGAAAAGATGAACCTGTGAAAGACAAAAAGGTCTGGTACAGCATATTTGGTAAGTTAATTTTATTGAGGAGGACAGCAACTGTATGTTTTACCAACACGGTTTCTGAAGAAAACTTGGTCATTTTGTCCAGGAAATGACAGAAATCGAGTTTTGAAGTAATGAATATGAAAGTGTATGCCACAGCTCTTGTTGTTGTTTTAACCAGTTGTCTACAGACGGTGGAGACACTGATTTTTAGAGGCAAAATATTCAACAGTTGACAAATTACAAATAGAACCAGCAATTTTCAAGTTAGTGCAAATAACATTTACTTCCTGTCAAAGTTGGGAAATAATTTTTGTGCAAATAWAACCAGAGTTTATTGAATCATGAAGGAAGCTGGAAATGGTTACATGCAGATGTTCTTCATTACTGCACATCAAGTCAGTATAATTGCTGCTTTCATCCTAGCGAAACGCCTCATTTGCTATTGAACTTTGTTAAGTTCATTCAGTAGTATTAATGGGCAAAATTCTACTTCACATCTATGATACATAGTACTAAKACTGGATTTTTAAAAATTGAAAGTGATGATAATAATAATAAAACAATAAATATTAGATTTTCTTCTAACCCTATAAAACATTAACCTGAAAAAGGGCAAATATATACAAATCAAATGAAAAATAAGTAGTCCTATGGAGCAAGTGAAATCTAATTAAGCCAATTTTAAAGYGATTTATTTTCTGTTGGGGGATTTCAGAGTATTAGTTGAAATTCTTATCTGGCCTGTGGAATTTATAAATCTCTACTGTTAATTTGTACTACCTTTGACTCAATATTTTCTGACTTACACACTGGAGTCTTTTCTTCTCTAAGCCATTTATGGGTGAAACTCTCAGGAGTTTCAATTTTCTTAAAGAAAAAGAAATGTAAACACTTTTCTGTTTCCAAGTGGTATCTGAAACACTTTTTCATATTCCAAGGAATCTCCAGCATGTGTTACTCCATCAAATTAGATGAAGTCACAGTATGGATTAAAAAATTAATAGGCAACATATTCAAGAAAAAAAATGTGCAGTGAGCGCAGGGGCATCTCAGATAAATCCAGTATAATTGCATTCTCCTTTGCTCCTTGTTTCATGCAATCAATTAAAAAGTAAATGTGTCAATAAGTTAGCCAAAACTCAGCCTCCTCTTTCTGAAAATGACCACAGCAGATCTAGTGGAATGTTGTGAAATTATACGTAAGACGGCAATTCAATTCATATACGGAATCTTTCAATCTTGCAGCTCTGTCAATTTGTATAAAAAAACCAAAAATAGTCAAGATCAAAAGATTTCTGGAACTACCTATTATCTGATGAACATATTTGTCTGGGAAAAACTGCAGATGGTTGAAGCCCTTCTTGTATTCATTACCCACATAAAGGAAAACTAGTCAGAAACAGAAATTTATGCTTTATATATATAAATGACATAGTTCTGGTTCAGTGTCTGTAAAACTAGGTTTATCTGATCAAGTTGTTTTTTCAGGTCCAGTATAAAATAAGATTTATCCAACAATGAATGAAATTTTTCAGGATTTAAAAAGAAGTTGAATGTATGGTTTACACACGTTTTGAAGAATTACAATTTTTGTCTTCCAAAAAATAACCTGAGAAGAGGAAAGGTATAATGAAGGGCAGAAAAAAAAAAATCCTGTGGCTACATTATAGAAAAAACCTCCATCTCCTAGTACTCTTCACTCTAAAGGTGATATTGGTCTGGGGAGGGATATATGCTGGACTTCTACAAAAACTTGAGTACAGGGTTGTACCTTGAAGAAAGTACAAAGGCATAGACTGGAACTTTGGGCCATCAAAAGGCCCCTAGGTTCAAACCAGGAAAGAATGAAATGTGTCTTCATGACACAAAGGGTAGCAAATTCATGGAAGTCCTTGCCAAAGGGCATTGCTGATACAAAAAGTCGACCTGGATGTTCCCTTGGATTTTTTTTTCAAAAGCACCTCAGTTACCACATATAAAGTGTTAGCTATAAAGTTCATTGCTTGAAACTTCCATACCAGTAAGGTGACAGTGGAGTTGGAAGTTCCTGAAGCAAAAATACTATGCTTCTGCCAYAGTGGCAGAATATGTAGTGACAGTCTTAGCAGAGTGCCAGCTGGTGTGACAGGAACTGTCATTTGGCCTAAGCATATGGGGAAGCAGTCCCAAAAGGAAAATTCACCTTTCATTTGCCTCCCTCTTCAGAGTATGACACCAGTGTGCTGTGAGGGGGTGATGGACAGCAGGAGAGGCCAGCCTTGAGAGATGCAGCCCCCCCTGCATGTGTGAGCTCCGTGGTCAGCAAATAGCTGTGTCACACTGSAAGGAGGACCCAGGAGGAATCACAATGCACAGTCCCACATGGCACCTGCCAGGTCAGAGGGCACCTGCAGGGATTCATAAGGGGTTGTTTCTTGGACAAGGGTGTCAAAGAATATCTGTGTGGCATGTGTGGAGTGTGTGAGGGTGGCTGGGAATCATCTCCTTCTTTGCTGAAAACTTTTACTCATCTAAACCTTTAGACAAGTTAAGATGTGAACTGTCATGTCTCATATTGTTCATTATGCTCTCCACAGTAAGGGTTCAGAGGGGAAAACAACAGTGGCTGGAAGAGTCAACTTGTGAAGACTACTAAAATGAAAAAAAAAMCATACCAGGGTTAGGAAATTCTCAGACCCCAAAACTGCTGGAAATATGAAAAGGATCATAAATGCTTTTTCTGTTAATAGTCTTCTGTAAGCACCTGCTCACAACCATTGTGAGAGGTTCAGGACACTGAGTTATATAGACTGTTGGTCTAGAGCCAAATATAACCTTTCCTGTATTTCTCAAATTGAACAAGTCCAGCTGATTTTATGCTACACTGATTTTTGAACTACTAAGTACAGTTAGCTTGTTAGTAAATCTTCCCTTAAATTATCTGTAAAATCTTTCAATTTCTACCACACTTCTTTCTACTTCACTTCTACCACAGGAAATTAAAATTTGGAAACCGTGGTCACAGTACTCAATTTATATAAACCAGTGAATTTTGTGGAATATTACTGGATTATTATGAAATATTATATTTTATTTATGTACAGTGGGTTTTGTACGACCTTACTGTGAACACCAGTGCTCACTGACATGTGAAGGCAAATAACTAGACTTCAGCCTGAAGTTTAACTAACTGAAACTCTCGTGAGAAAATTCTTGACTTGATATAAAAAAACTGCTACATGGTACACAGCACAGCAAGAAGCTGAAAAAAGTTACAGATGTCTCCATGAGGGACGGATGGATTTTAGAGATGGCTAAAGGAGATTTGTGCAAAATGGCCAAATGTTACAGACAGAAGAAGGGAGGCATTGGTCATCTTTGAAAGACCAACCACTCAAGTGATACCATTAAAGGAAGATATATGATCCAGGTAAAGGTCTTAGGCTRTATCAGCTTTGGCTATTTTTTCTGTGTGGAGGCAAGGGCAAAGAAAAGGATGGGTTGAAGTTTATGTAGAAAGAACCAGCATGGTGTGAAAGGGAATAAAAAAGGCTGGTTTTATATAAATGAGCCACTGGTCTGTCTGGACTGAGCCCTGTGCCTGATCACAGCTCCTTGTCCTGTCTTAGGCGTGGATATACTCTGATCCACAAGCAGGAGCAGACAGACATACAGGCAGACATAATTTCTACSAGATTCAGCTCTACCCAGTGGTGTGAACAGCCATAAAAATGATCTGGTTTGAAGGGGAAAAAATTCTGAACAGAAAAAAAGTCTGCTGAAAATACTGATAGAGAAATTGCCTGCCAGCCAAGGAGCTGTGAGCTTGGGAACAGGAGCTTGGAAACAGAAACATCCCTGAAAAATGCAGCTGGCACCTTTGAAGTACAGTTGGGTACCTAGAAACCACATACATCCTGAGATACCATTGCACATATATGGAATSGCAACTTATCATCTGAAGAATTGGAAACAGTCTGGAAAAACAGAAATCACTAAAAGAAAAGAAAACTTCATCCATCCCTGGACTTACAYAGGTGAAAAATAGGCATGGAGTGCATCTATTGGCTTTTCAAAGTGCTGGTGCCCTAAGCCCTCTTATTTCTCTGTGATATAAAAAGGACTTAATTTTTACTGAAAATGTAGGTTGCCTCTGAAAACTTCCCATGCTGCACACACTTTTCCTTTTCTTAGATRGCATGAATTTTCCACACAAACTTTCTGCAAGGTCTTGAACTCTCACTGGACACACGCTTCTGACTCCAGACCCTGTCATGCAGACCATCTTTGAAGTGAGACTGCAATTTTTCTGGTTCCTGCTCTGGGCCTCCTTCTGGGGTAGATACAGTGTGGTTTTGCACATCTACAGTGATCAAAGAAAAGGCAAGGATGTAAAGATCTCAGTTTTATCTGCATTAAAAAATCTACGTTTCCCTGAATTCAGTAGWTTTTGCTAGTTCAATATCATTTGCAGCTTTTTTAGCTGTATCCTCAGTTACTTAAGAGCATTTCTGTTTCTTGTACCAAYTTGTCAGTGGCCAGTGCTTAGGTTTGTAGATAAGAGAAGCACCATAGCTGAAGAGGGGAGTGCATGAACACCCTTGTTTCTTATAGCAATCAATACATTTSTGCATATGCTAATGGAAAATTGTATTTTGTATGCAGTATTAGGCCAATAATTAATTATACRTTGTATGCAATAATGAGGCAATAGATTTCTCCATTGTTGCATTGATTTTTACAGAAAAACAATTCAGCAATTCTGCTAATATATACGGCTCACACAAAGTCATTACTCCAGTGAGCTTGTCTGCTCCTGAGGGCTTTGGCCAGCCAGGTAAGCACCAGTGCAGACCTGCTGAGCAGCCAGACACTGGCAGGTCTGCAACAGGCACAAGGAAAATCCTCAGCACCTCCTAATGTCTTCTCAACATATCTCCATTCCCAGGATGGACAATACACACTTATAAAAGTGCTGCATGCTTCATACACTTCAAAACAATACATTTGCCCTCTCCAAGAGGAAAAGTGACATTCCAGGAGACCAGGAAAAGCAAACAGGTGCTCATTATTGTAGGGAGAAAATCCCAAAAACTAAACAAAACAGCACCCCAAAAAAACAAAACGGAAAAACTTTCTTGAACTCTTTGTTGACATTTTTGATAATGTCATAAGCAGCCTGAGCAAGCAATAACTCCAATAATTCCAGGAATAAGAGGGGGAAAAAAAACCACAAACAAACAAACAAACAAACAACAACAAAAAAAAACCACAAAAAAGCCCTCCCCAACCACCCTTCCCTCACACACACCTGTAAATTTTATCAAAGGCAAGAGAAAAGAAAAGGCTACCCAACAAATTTTAAACTAGTTTCATATTCTTATTGCATTCTTCTACTTTCCAAGTCACTTGGAAAAGAGTATTGACAGCAAGAAAAAACCCAAAGAACAGCCCCTTATAGAGAGATCACATAGATAAAGGTTTTTTGGGGGTTTTTAAATAAAGATATAGCGTCCTGAAATATATTGGTAGTTTGATATGGAATTAATTTTTCTCMTCATAATTAATAGCAGTGCAATAATAAAACGTATCTAAGTAWTTTAAAAGATTCAGTTTATAATACCCTTCAAAATTGCTTTCTCTTTGGTGTTAAATATAACTTCATAATGCTGAGTGAGAGGGTTTGGCTTTTATCAAGCACAGACACACTGAGGTGTCAGYGCCTGGTGATCCCTTCTGGAAGGAATGGTGTTTCCATGGTGGGTGTTCTCCCCTGTGGCACCCGGGCAGGTGCTTCACTGCCGAGTGAGTCTGGCTGGCTTTAGGAGGARCTGAACCTTCTGTTCCAGACTAGCAAAAAAATTCATCACTTARAAATACCCAAAAACTGAGTAGAGGCACAGCCTCTTCAGATCTTCAGATGGGATTCGTTCTCAGCAAAAGGAGTAACTAAAATAGAGATATGTGTGAGAAAACAGGAATTTATGATGGAGAAGTGCCAGGTAAGAACAGGAAGTAATGTGATACGCTTCTGTTTAATAGTATCTCAAAAGCATTTGAATGACCCTGGACCATATTTTGGCTGCATTCTGAGAACATTTGCAGAAAAATAGCTGAAAATACTCTTTATCGTGACTGTAAAAACATACTTTTGTTCAAATCCCWTAGCTGTATGAATTGTAAATATGTAATGAAGTTATATTATTATTATTGTCATGACAATCTGTTCTTGCACAGACTAGACACTCATTTTACTTTTATGTGATTTCAATACGACTTTTTAAAATATGGAGTTATAAAATAATCATTAGGTTTTCCAAGAGGAATAATGGTTAATTTTTTTTCCTGAATACGTGTTTAGTATTTCTGATGTTTTAGTTTTAATACTATGGAGGAAAACAAGTAAACAGATTTTTTATTTTCTCTTTGGCATGTGTTACGAATTTCTGTTCTGTGGAAAGGAAGAATAGTAGAATGCAAGTGGACAAACCCAGGACCTGGCAARTATTTGCTTTCCAAAATGACAAAGGTCACTGAATTATTAAACTAATTATTCTCTCTTTAAAAAACAATAACAAAACCTGAATAAAAAAAGCTATGTCAGTATGTTAAGTTGCTTACCTGGAACCTTGAATTGCAAAAATCCCCGTACATAAAACTCTGAGAGCCAAAGCCTAAGACTTGGATTCTAGCACAGTTTATATGCTGGGCCACAACTAGAATCCAAAATTTCATTATGTCTGTGTTAAATAGTGCAAATTTATGTAATAGTCAGAATTCAGTGCCTAAACTGGACATGTTTGATTTACATGTGTTTGTTTAAACCATAACTCCTGTAGAAGAGCATGACACTATTAGAAGGTATGTTCATTTTTGGAAAACTGTGAGTAGCAACCTAAGTAAAATGGAAAGGAAATTAATTTCTCATTAATTAAGCTTTAATGCAGACAAAACCAATAATATCAAGACAGTCTTTTATATAGCTAGAATATTGTTATGCCAAAGTAATAGCAAAACAACAATGTAGATGTATAAAAGTACTCAAACTAATTATTACAGTCTGGCACTTCCTTTCATAGGTACTTAATAAAAGAAGTATTGTTAATGCTGTCAGAATCAAAGCATCTAAACACAGGAAATTCTGATTAAAAAAGAAATCGAATCTGTTGTGATGACAAAAACTGTTTGAAATAGCACACTAACCTATGTATCTAATTGGTTTTTTTYTTTCTTTCAAAGTCTATTCCTATATTTAAAACACATTAAAAGCAAAGAACTTTAATTTTGCCATGATTTTTTTWAAATTATAAAATAGTAGATTGCTGCTTATTTTTATATCTTGTAATTTCCAATGTATTTCCTGATTATCACTATRAGTATTTCCTTTATCACCCATTTTGCTTCTTGTGTCTTGGAAATTTAGCTGTATTTTCCCCTGAGGTTTCATACATTTTAAATGTTTWAGCCAACATTTTAAATGTTGAAGTCATGTAGTCTCACACTTTTTTTCCCATGTTGACATATTTCTTCTATCCAATTAGGAAGAGAAACTGCAGGCATTTTATCTCATTTATGTTATTAGAGCTCGTGAAGTTTATTCTTATATACAACAGAAAAAGTAATAAACACTCAATGGAATTATATTTTCAAAATAATTGTGTTTTTATGACAAGAAGTATAATACATTTATTTTGATGCATGCTTTGCATTTTTAAAATCAAATTGTATGAAATGGGAAAACACTTTGGTAATAAAACTTCCAAACATACAGTTCTTCATTATAAGTAGAATWTTTTTTTTCCTGAAATGTATGATAGAATGTGTTTTCTTCATTAAGCTATGCTAGAAGACAAACAAACAAATTTTCCTCCTGAAATACTGACTTTTAATCAAAGTACTACAAGATTTAGTTGACCTGTAATAGTGACCCCAACAGATAAAACTAAGGGCAAGGTTTGTTTTTCATTTGTTTGGAATCAATAGTGCCCTATTCATGAAACTGCAATCATTAAATGTGAAATGGACTAAGACAGAACAAGATTAATGTCTATGAAATTTTACCTAATTGTCCTGGAAGACAATGGGCACTTAAACATAAAAGTATGAACATTTTTAAAATGTAGTAAATCTGAAAATTTCCAGAATTTCTAATAATTCTCTAAGTGAGGCTTTTGGGTTTATCTTTACCTGAGTATACTCTGTTCCTAAGTAGTCCAGATTGCACTCATGCTGTTTGATGCTTGTAATGAAACTTTTCCCAGGTAAAGATAGAGCTTGTTTACTGTGTTTAGGGGTAATATAAGGAAGCTCCAGGCTCTCTTTAAGGTCCAAGGCACTTCTAGAGCATAATTGCATAATTCACATTTCTTTAACAGAAATGTTTAAGAGACACAGTTTGAATCTCCCTCTGGTRAGGTGCATCTCTTTTCATTAATTATGACTCTGATTAGATATCGAACTAGTAAAGGCCAAAATTAGACGGAATTAATTTAATGCTGTTCACAACCTGGTTTTATATACTGATCAGTGAGAAAACTAATTAAAAAAATTAGAAGGTGTGGAGAGAAGTACTGAGGATGCAAAAGAAGCAATAAAGGTAATCCAAATTTGGAAGCTTGGGGAGTAAAATGAGTAAAGCGCAATAGGAATGCTGCACGCATCTAAGTAACTTGAAACACTTGTCACATTGGCACTCAAGGTCAATTAAAAAGATATATTAATCTAGCATAATTTTGTATTTAATATTTATTTAAAATATTTCTTTGTAAAATGGGGGTGATAAAATTTCTCTATTCACAAAGTTTGAAAATAAATTCTGAAGCGTATGTGTAGTGTCACAGTAGCACCATATGTACAAGAAGAAGGAACTTCTCTTTCRGAAGCAGGATGTGAATAATATGCACTATATAAAGCATGGAGTCATGGATGTAACCCTGACAAAAATCTTTGAAAGAGATTATTTGATTGAGTAATAAATTCACTATCAGGCTATTTTTGTCAAGAACACAGACAAGAAATTTGCAGAGAACATCTGATTTCCATCTTTCTTAACTCATGTACTTGTCCTTGCAAATTGTRTGAAATTCTTACAAATATATCCTGTGTCATTGTGTGCAGTAGTTCACTCATGGTTTTGTCTGCACTTTGTTTATTTCTATTTCATGACACAATATTTAGTTAAATCCTCTTTTATTTTAATTACTTCTGGAATTTCCTGAAAATGTACCGAAGCTCTGTCAGCAAAAAACAGTGTAAATAACAATGGCTCCACTCTCAAGAATAGTTGGAGTAGCTGAGTTCTAAAAAGCAGACTCATTMGTACAGCTAATTATCCACAAGAGGAGAGACTCTTAATTTCTGGTACTCTATAGGCATGGTAAATGATAAAATAGGAAAAAGAATCTATTAAGATATATGAATTAGTGGCATATAAATAGAGGAATACCTTTAGTATAAAGTGGATTTGAGTAATATCATCCTAATGAAGACAACTGTATTGAAAATGTCTTCTAAATATTTGACAAATCCATACAGATTTTTTAATACCATCCAATCTATAGCAACAAAGAAAATTTGAATGTTCTGAGAAACACAAAGTGATGTCTTGACTTGTTCTACATACACTACATCAAATATCCCAGGTCATGTCGTGCAAAAAGTACTAAAGTCTGAGCTAAAATATCAAGTTTGATCATTATTTTGTTGTGATAAGTGAGAGTTAAGATAGTAATGTTAGGCTGAGAGTTTTGTCACTCCATGAACCTCATGAAGAGAGAGTAGTAATGAAATGTTTTATGGAATCTGATTAATGACCTAAACTAAGGTTTAAAGAGTGAGTACTTCTCTTGACTCCATGAGGAAAATTTACTGTGATTTTAGACTACAAAAAAGCAGCTCTACAGACCCGAGGATTTGTTTTATTTTTTTTGTTGTTGTTGTTTTATTTTGCTTATGGTTTTTTTGTTTGTTTGGTTAGTTGGTTTGTTTTTTTTTGTGTGTGTTTTTTTGTTGTTGTTGTTTTTTGTTGTTGTTGTTGTTATAGTTTTTGTGGGGGTGTGGTTTTTTGCATTTAGAACTTGGTTTTTTTGATTCTTAAAATGGCCTGTGAACCATGTGGGACACTGAGATTGAAGCTGTTGGATATATGAAATCAGCATAGTAACTTCCCTAGACTGTATTTGTCAGTCCTTTGGGGTTAGAACTGCAATTTCAATTATCTTATTTGTCTCACACTTTGTTGCACAACATTTTCTTTTTCCTTTTTACTGTAAGCTGAAATAGAGGCACTCCATAACTAGCTCCCAGTGGGAAAAAACATACAAAACCTACTAGGAATTAAAATCCAGTATTCTTTGGACCGTGCACAGTTATCTTTGTCTAACTTCCATGCATACATACTTTTATCCTTCCGTGTAGGTAGAAAAGATTCAAAGAATATCTCCAGTTGGAAGGTACCGAAAAACATTGTTTAGTCCAACTCCATGCTCCTCACAGGACTAGCTAAATCTAAACCATATTCATCTTGCCATCAAACCAGTTTCCCAGAACTCTTTCTGCAAGGTTCCTATCCATCCTCTCATCCCCTATTTTGCATGTGTAACCAGGATTATCCCATCCCAGGTGGCAAATTTAGCACTTGATTTGTTAAATTTCATATTGTTGGTGATTGTCCAGCTCTCTAGATATATCTACATCTCTCTGTAAGACCTCTCTGCCTCTGAGGGAGTCCACAGCTCCTTCTAGTTAAGAATCATTTACAAAGTTAGCTAATGTACATTCAATTTCTGCATCCAGAACATTTGTAAAAATATTGAAGAGCACATATATGCACATGTCGATATGCATACACTTTTCTGTGTGTGTGAGTGTAGACATGCATAGCAAGCAGCTTTGTGCCTTGTGGACATAAAATGCAGTAATGAACACAGGACTTAAGATATTTAGTTTCTGAATCAGCCTAAACATTTTCCTTTGAAAAGAAGTGCTGAATGTCATAATGATTAACTGAGCTCCAAAGGGGTGCACTTCATGTAGATAGGGCTGAACAACTAAAGGATATAAATGATTCTGAAAGTGAAAGAAACTGGGCATTTATCTCACTCAACTGTAAGCATTGCTGCTGGATGGTCCAGTCTACCTTTGCAGCAAAAGGATAGAAATTTACACAATTTGGCTTGACTCACAAACCCTTTTTTGAAAGCACACTTCCGAATGAGATGATTTATATGTACTTCTCTCTACTGGTTATGAACAGTGTCTAGTCTGACATGGATAGAGGTCTGTATGGTGAGTATTTCAAGTTAAGTGGGTTTGTGTTACRTAAGGATAGAAGTGGAGCACTGTGGAATCAATTTGTGATGTTATTTTGGTGTATTAACTGAACAGGTTAGTGAAATGAACTAACAAGAACCTCTGGAAGTTCAAGAGTAATGCAGAGTCTTTAACCTGGGAAAGAAGGAACCTGTGTGCCAACTGGAAACTGTTTTTTCAATTAACTAGAAAGCAACTTTGCAGGATGTGGGAGTGCCAGTGAACTAAAATTTTATCATAAGGCAGTAAATGTGCCCTCATGGTAACAAAGGTCAAGAGCCTCTGGGTTTCAACACACAGAGAGAGCATCATCAGCAGATTGAAAGAAGTGGGTTTTACGCCCTACTCAGCAATGATGGGACCACACCTGGGCTACTGTGATATTGGTAAGTAAGGTGGAAGTCCTGGGACGGGCCAGAAGGGCCAAACCCAAAACTTTGGAGGTGGGGAGTAGTTTCTGATAAACACTGGAACTGCAAAACTGCCATTGATATTTTAGATCCTCCCATGGATGCTGAAATCACATTCAAAACCAGAGCAGTTCATGTTCTGAGTCTAAATTACAGTATATTCATATCTATAAATCATACTTCTTTTATCTGAATAACGCACCAGTAGAGTTGTTCATTAATACCAAATGTAACTGGATTAATAAAATATGAACTCAGGTATGTGTTTCACTGAAATATGTTTTTAAAGGAAATTATTGCAAAAGGTTTTTATTAATTAAAACAGCTGATTTTCTGAGACCACAGTTATTAATTTCTAAGTTTTTAAAACTAATTTTTAAACATAGATTTGTGTGGCTGAGAAAAGAAACAGATTTATTGGCGTTCTAAAACAAATAGCATCAGTGCGGTTTTAGTTTTCTGAGATGTCAGAATGTTCATCAGTTAAGAGAACCCCTCAGATTTTCTTTTCTTTTTTTTTTCTGCCCCATTAGTAAATATGTAGAGTCTGAATTACTCAAAGTCCAAAGTCAAAGAAAATACAGAAGAAACTCTCAGACAGCTTCTTAGCCTTCCCTTCAAATAGCTTCTTAGCCTTCTGCACACTTTAATTTAAAARCCAATGAGTTACTCTAAGGTATAAACATAAGTCAGCCTGAAGGAAATCTTATAGCTCTGTAGATGATGGAATGAAACTGTAACGCACAGATGGCTTCACTGTTACAAAAGTAATCAGCCCCTCAAGTCAACTATGGAAAAAATGCACATTTTCCAGACATATATTAATATGCTCAGGTTTTTCTATGTGCATTAAAAAATGTGCAGTGAATTTAAATGAGCCCAGTGAAATACGTGTCACAATCAYTAATACATACACTTCTAGGGTCAAAAAGCTGACTTTTCTTGAAAAGAAAAGATTAAATCCCAAATATGATGGTAGCCTATTTCTTGTTCTAAGAAGAGAATAAAGATAGAATATTTGAAAAACTGAACTGCATGGTGATATTTCATAGTATCTGATAACTGGAAACAAGAAAGAATATATATTATCATGTGCATTATTAAGGCAGTAATTAGTTTGCATCTTGAACACCTTATTTTTAATTGTAAAATGTAGTCTCAATATTCACAAGTCTACTACTTTTGGTAATGGGGAATGAGAAAGAAATACTAGTGAAGTGCAGTTACAACCTTTAATATAACCTTGAATGTATAGATTGATTTTAGACATTAAATTATTTACTCGAACATACAGGGCATACCACTGGAAAAAAATAATTTAATCAGATTTTTTGACCTAAGACAAACTTTTTTCTTCAAAAATAAAAAGCTTGTAGGCCTGAATAATTAATTGCTCTTTTTTGTCTTAAGAGTTACTGAAACTATACAATATTTTGTATTTGAAGAAAAAGATATATGGAATGTGCAAGAGACTGAATCTATGGATTGAATGAATATTTTAATGTCAGGTGTGTTTTCTATAGGCATGGGATCATAGAATGATCTTAGATTGGAGTGGACCCTTAAATACCCTCTAGTCCAACCCTCTTCCCCTGCAAAGTGATGCCATCCACTAGATCAGGTTGCTCAAAGCCCCATGCAGCCTGACTTGAATGCTTTTAAGAACACAATATCCACAGTATCCCTGCCTGCCTCTTCCATTGTCTCACCATGCTCGCAGTAGTTTCTTCCTTATGCCCAATCTAAACTCTTTTTGAGTTTAAAACCTTTCTCCCTTGTCCTGTCACTACAGCTTTTGGTAAAAAGTCTCTCTCCACCTTTCTTACACGGCCTCCTTAAAGGCTGCAATGATGTCTCCAAGGAGGTACTAAACAGTGCAGACCCTTGAGAGACACCACTCATTACTGGTTTCTACTTGGACATTGACTGTAACTATTTGGAAAGGGCTGTTCAGACAGCKCACTATCCATTCAATAATCCATCCATCAAAACCGTGTATCTCCAATTTAGGGAGAAGAATGTTGGTAATACTGGTAACAGGAAAATAAATATATCTTAGAAACCCTGTGATGGACTGAAGWTCTTATTATGGGTTAATATGCTTTAGAAAAGTTCAGTAAATTAGAAGTCTTACACAGTTTATGCTTTATTACCCCAATCATGGTTATTTGGGTCATGCCTTAGAAACATGCTAACAGTGCAAAATTTCTTCTCTGAAGTACTTTTCAAACAAAAATTATCAGAAAAACTTTTTCCCCAAATGCAGCGTAAGCAGTTAATTGTAAAGACAAAGACAGGCAATGTAACAATACAATAAGGTGTAATAGAGGAAAAGAGAGGATGTTGCAAAAGAAGAATAGGATGTTTCTATAATGTGAGAGGGATTCCACTCACGACATCTGAGAAAAAAGAGGKTTTTTTCCTATTGGCGAATAGTGAAATAAAACAGTAAGCAAATTAATGTTTATAAATAATATATAGATGCAAATCTGTTTTGGCATTTATAACTACTTGTCAGGGTGACAAATTTGAGGGAYTCACAATTTTTTTATTTGTTCAACTATGTTTCTCTTTTAAAAGTTGTGTTAAAAACCAGGGTGTTTTACCCTCTAGTCGTTTTTAAACATTCTTAGGTAAAGCTCCTTGGAATGTCTGAATATATCCAATTATTTGTGTCTAAGTCAGGTGCACATAATATACAAAGGGGTAGCCAGACTTCTACCTTTAAAAACCTAGAACTAAGATACTTATGGCTATGACTGGTTTGGCTCAAAAAAGGTTTACTAGCAAATAGATCATTTAAAACTCAAAATTCTGGTCGTTTTAGAACCTTAAAATGTAACAAAATGTAGCAGAAATCCCAGACAAGAGTCTTCATTGAGAATTACATTATCTGTTTACTCAAACTTGTGATTCTGCCCAGTGGCACATATGTATTCATTATATCTGATAATTAAGCCTTTAATTAACATTGGTAATACTAATTGTAAGTAAATAGATATGGTATCAGTCTGTAAATACTGTTTTTAACTAACTTTGTTAGTATCTAATTTACTTGATCGAATTATCCTGCTAAACACTAATATAATGCTTTAGTACACTTTCCATTACAGTCTATTAATAGCAGTTCAATTACTTTTRTATTGCTTGTGTAATTTAGAAGAATTAAATAGCAACAACATTTACATTTTATCTTTTTACAGCCTATTAATGTTCTTAAATATTTAAATTCAAAAATATTAATGAATTGTCCTATTTGTGGTGTAATCTGTTTGTGAAATACTCATTAATAGGAGCGAAATAGAAAAAGGAACAGCCTTAATAAAATAAATAATAAATAAATAAACCAACAAAAAATAGCAACAACAACCTAACATATAATAACAGACAACAATAACCACCACCACCAACAACAAAAAGATTTTTAAAAAGGGTATCTCAGTGTTCAGTTAAATTCTGAAAATTAATTGAAAAGATATTTTTCATCTATCAAAACATTTTAATCAGAGAAACAAGTAATGAAATATACAATACATATTGAAATAAAATAATGGTTCACACCAAAATTTTCATGCATGAAATATTCTCTTATCCTAGATTAAATCTCAAGGCCGGAAACTTTGCCATGAAAAGTATTTTTCACTTCCTCCACTCACAATGAGGGAAATGAACTGCAAGAGAAATCCCTTTTGGCACAAGTATTCATAAATACAGCTTCTCTAGTGATTCAGAGTTGAATGAGATCCACCATAACCTGAGACCTATTACAGTCCAACCACTAAAACACTGAAAGTTATTCAGGTGGGACAAAGCAAGCAGCCTCTGGCACACAGCAGAAAATAGCAAAGTGTGAATATTTGTTGCAGAGCCATTCAGACACCTGAGTTTGTCCAAGGCAWGTATTCCCTCTGCACTTGCTTTTAGTAATTTTAATTTTCTGGATATTAGTCAGCAGCCTCAAGGAGATGTAAACAAAGATAAAACAACTTCCTGGCTTTTCTTTTCTTGCCATGAACCATTTCTCAACTGATTTGTGAATGGAAATTCCATTACTATCCAAGCAAAGTGTGCCTCATGCTTACAAACAAAATTACTCTATATTGTTTTCCATCAGTATGTTATCAATCATAGGCATGAGGCTTGTAATAATAAGATATCCATAGCTATAAGGCACTACTCAAACTGCAGTAACAGTTAGAAAAGAACACTATGTTCACCTCTAATCCCATGACAATGCAGCATTCAAACCAATCCCTGCATTCACCCCCTGCCACACAATTTCTATTTCTGTAATAGAAAAAGATAGACATGTATTTCTAGTAGTTTTGTTGTGCAAATCTGATTTTTTTAAATAAATTATTATTTTCTTATTCTGTTTAAAAGGGAAAAGAACATCTGATTGAAGAGGTTGGATTTAATCATCAGCTAAAAGCTATCATAAATACATTTGATCCAGACTTTTTTCTCTTGTGCCTTTGTTTTGCTGCTTTAGATTTTTTTTCGTGTTTGAGAGAAATCATATCAAACATCTTAGGAGAAGAAAAGCTGTTCTGATATACTATGCCATCATAAAGACTAGCCTGTGGAATGGCTGCCAGCCCCTTAAAATATGTTGGAGTACTCATTTGCAAWGCTTACCAATATTGCTGACAAGGAAAGGATGGCACAATAACTAAAATATACCTCTAAAAAAGTACTCAAGGCTTGCTGTKATAGTTCTAACAAAATGAAAATGTGCACATTAATGTTTTGGTTTGGTTGGGTTTAGGTTTGGGTTATTTGTTTATTCTATTTTTGGYTTGTTTTGGTTTTCCTCTCTTGATCATTTATCTGAACAAAATCTTTACTGGGATATAGAGAGGATTGTCTGAACACTGCTGAGGTATCTTACTGTACAGCAGATTCACCAGTGCATTCTCAAAGGAACTTCAAAAGGTAGGGGTAGTCATTAATATAGTGAAATTCTATGTATTTATCTATTGATTTTAAGGTCTTTTAACTACCATTCCCACGTTGAATTATTTTCTTTTATTTGCATCCAGTGCAAGTCTGTTTATCCTGATGCCAAAGCTCTGAGAGAAAACCAGCTTAAAAATGTTTTAAAAAACACTGTATCACCTGAGCTGGAAATAATCAGATTAAGAATGGAGAGTTTCAGTTTACTATCCCTGAAAAAGTTGTATGCACATATAAACACACACACAGACACTGTGAATTTTTGCATTAGTAACACAATRTATTTACATAAATCACACAGGGACTGTGTACTACATGAATTTTTTGGGTTCTGTTTATTTCCTACAATGGTTCCAAACAGATTGAATTAAAAATGGAATATAAAATAATTTAGCTGCTAAAATACATGGCAACTGATTGTCAAACATAACTTTGACCCATCTAGTCAAGCATTGTGGAGCTTCTGTCAAGCATGAACCAGAAACTGAGCTTTTGACTTCTGTGTATACTGATTTATAGAGAAGGAAAGAGTCGATGCTGTGTATATGGAATGTTTCACGTATTCAGTTTTCAGGTGAGCCATTGGTAGGAGAAAATTTGAGTTCTGATTTTTCACTCTTTATCCACCTGCTAAACAATGGAATCAGTGTATACTTTGTAGAAAAATGACATACATTAAGAAAGCAAAAACATAGGGTGGGCAGCCATTAATAACATGGAAAGGAGGTAACTAGATGTCAGCATCTTATACTCTCTGACCACTGTCTTTAAGAAATGGTTGGGGTGCGTGCCCTGCTGGTCAGCTTGTTCAGCTAGACTGCCTGGCCGCTCCAGCACGCCCCAACAGTACCGATGTGGGTTTTTGGTTCTGCAGACCTTCTGACCTTCTGCTGCTATGGTTCGTGGTAATGAAAGAGGGATCTCTCAGAGGTCTGATGGAAGAAGGGTTTATTGGGGGACAGGGGGGACCCCCTCACCCTAGGTTAGAAACCTCAGGAGAGATCCAGTCCCTGGGCTCRGGGGTCTTTTCAGGGCTAGTTGAGGGGTGGATACAAACTCCTAAGCCAATAACAAAGTATACATACCAACTAAGTTACATAGCTCGTAATAAATCAGAGAAAGACACTTAGGTAAGTCTTGGGGGGCCTCTGGCAGGCATCAGGCAGACTCCTCCAAGGCTCTGTCCTTGAGAGGCAACACTTTTACTAACAAACAGGGAAATTTACGATGAACGGACCAATTAAGAACAGTCTCTAGGCAGAGAAAAYGGAACAAAGCAGATACCAATTTCTGATAAGAAAAAAGTTCCAAAAAGACAGGGGGCCCATCTTAGGTACATAGAACTAAACTAAACTTACAATAAAACTTTTAAACAATCCTGCAACCCCACAGAAATGGCGTATATGGAGGATGYAAACTTTAATACCAAATTTGCTTACTTGGACATTGCTGATGTTACATAAGATTTCTTATTTAACAGAGCTATAAAGATTCCACTGAAACTGTGATGCACATGTATCAAATTGCAATACAGCACCTGAAAGTAGATTGTAGGGAGATGGGGGTCAGTCTCATTTCCCAAATAGCAAGCAATAGGACAAGAAGAAACGGCCAYGAGTTTTATGTTTTAGGGTTTTACGTTTGGATTGGACATTAAGAAAAAATCTTCACTGAAAGGTTTGTGAAGCCTTGGAATAAGCTGCCCATGGAATTGTTGAGTCACCAAACCTAGGGGTGTGTCAAAGATGGTAGACRAGGCACTGAGGGACACAGTTTAATGGTGGACTTGGCAATGCTGGGTTTACAGCTGGACTTGATGATCTTCAGGTCTTTTCCAACTCAGATATTTCTATGACTCTATGACACTGGGTGTCCAAGTGACCATGAATGAGGATGTAGGTTGAAGCCTACTCAAGCCCATTGGCCTGTCTGAAAATACTTTCTTGATTGGGTTTAGCCACATATTCACACCCCTCTTGGGTGTGTGCTGATTTTGGAAGACATACACCACCAGATGATCCATTTAGCTGTGATAGAGTCCATTAAWCCACTCAACTCACAAAAGTCTCTGAAGGGATATTCCAAAAAGAAAATAGCTAAATGTTTTTACACTATCCCATATTGACCTATTTGCACTTAAAAATGTTATTATTTAATTGGCTTAACTTTCTTATCCTTTAAGATCTTTTGAAATGATTGCAGTAATGGTTACGAGCAATTTCAGTACTTGTCTCCAAACCTAATTTCCACTTTCTTTGCATGGAATATTTACATTTAGAAATATTTTATATTTAACCTTTTCTATTAAAAATATATTTAAGAGTAAGAGAATAACATGTATTTTAAAATTTTTGAGAAAGTTGGAGTTTATTATTAGTTTGATTTTTGACCCTTAATTCAATAAGCTTCAGTATGCAGCAAGCATTATTTTTCAAGAAAAAAAAAGATTCTCTATAGAAAAAATGTATTAGAACAACAGATTTGGTTTTAGTAGTTTGTAGGGATAGAAAAAAAATTGAAATCATAAATGCATATTTTTTGAAGAACAAATAGCTCAGTCTAATCATTTACATAAAATTAATGAAGCATTATAATTGCTTCTCTAGAATTAGTTATAATACCTAGTATAAAGATTCTAAGCTGTTATCTTTCCTTGGGAAATTACAATCATTATCTGRGACTAAAGAAAATCTGATAATAGGGTAATTCATACTTTTGGGATGTCACTGGAATTAGATTCAGCACAAAAATTTGTGTCATTATTTAGTTAAAAAAACAAAAACCAACAAGTAAATCCAAAGACAGGTAAAATACAACTGCTGAGTTTTAAGTTTAAGTGCTATTGTATTAGTTTATCTAATTTTAGGCATTAYGTCCCATTGAGGACATTATATACCACTAAGAAGCAGGACACCTTCAATAAGAGGTGGCAGAAGACACTCTTTACGCAGGCTGTGTCACCCTGGAAGAAAGAGCACGTGATTGTTCACACAGGTTATGCATGAAGCCGTCCTTGGAAGAAGACATTGTTTCTCTCTGTTTCTACAGCAAAATCAGAACACACGTGAATCTTCCATTGAAAAACGTTGATTCATTCCACTTAAGCCTTTTTGCAGGGAWGAAAAATATATACTATTTTTTTTTCTACTTAAGAGGTTTTGAAAACCTTAAAACTAAAAATATTTTGAAATTTGTAAAGAAGAGAAGCATTTTTTTTTTCTTTTCTTAGAACAAGCTACTTTCAATTGACCAGTATTTAACCAGACTTTGTTTACTTTTGTAAACAAAAAAGTAAAGTCACTTTTGTAACTTTGTTTATTGAGGATTATGGCAATTATTTACAAGGGAAGTATTGAAAATAGTTAAGGATAGAACAAGTAAAAGTCAGAGATTTGTACTTGCCCCTTCCCTTCCCCTCATGTGAATTTTGAAGACCACGATGAGGTCTCCCGTTAAGATCCAGGCTGAACAAACAACTAAGGTAAAGCTGCACAGTTGAACCATGTCAGAGTACAGCCTAGATACAGGTGACTAAAGCCCAAGGTGGGGCTGGAAATTTAGGAGTACAAAGGGTATTACAGAGGAGAATAATTATAAGGAATTGGAGTATCTTGGTCCACTTAGGGCCTACAATTAGAAAATTTCAATCTAGAAGGCTTTAAAAACTTTAATTAGGCTTCAACTGCAGTATCATCTGTTTGTTTTGCATTCAAATAATCTTCACAGTTTTTCTGTTAGTGTCTAACTAAAGGTTTATTTGGGTTTTTTTTCCCTATTAATTTCTTTTTTAAGTGCCTGTCAAAGAATTTGAATACCAAATCACTAGAAAAAGTAAATGTTTCATCATTTATGGGTTTTCATGTTGCATGAGCAATCAGGCTACATTCTTATATTTAATGAATTATAAATTTGCTGCCAGGAAAAAGTAATCACCCATGAAATGAAGGTATTATTAATTGCACCTGAAATACATATACAGAGGATACRTAAGACATAATTTTAATATTTTAGCAGCATGTATCATGTCATTGGTCAGTTCTGCCCAGAGCAAATTGGTGGTTCAGGCATCTAAGTAAAAAGGTAGGACTAACCATTTTCATTTTGTCTGGATTTGATAGGCAATGGAGCAAATCTCAAGAGATATTAAAAATAGAAACTTGCATGTTATAAAAATATCAGTGTGGTACACATAATTTTCTTTAAAAGCAAAACTTTTTCTTCAATTTTTTAGGGTTTTTTTAAAGCAGCTTCCTAATTAGAATGATGACTATCAGAGTCTTTTCTAATTATGTTTATATGCTTAATTTAGCTGCTGCTAATAAATGATAAGACACAAATTTTGAACTAACTTCAAACAGTCAAGACTTCAGTCATTTCAGGCATAAGGGTTACCACATGGAATCGGAGCAGACCTTTATCCTGCTCAGTATTATATTTTATGAATTCTAGTGCCAGTGTAGATAATTTCTTGTCATAATTTCTTGTCATTCATTAACTTTRTCATACCAACTTAAGTGGGTTTTATCTGTCATGAAATCATGTAGAAAACCCTAGGTACTTCTCCTATTTGCTCCAAGATCCTAAACATCTGAGCACTGTGTTTTAGATTTTTTTCACTTATGTCCAYGTTCTGCAGAAATATCTGTGAAATGGTTTGCATCTGTCTTTTATGCTGTCATGTATTTTTCAGTGTGCTGAAGGGTTTAAAAAAAAGCTTTTACTGAAACTCAGGTAATACCGGCTGTGTAAATTCCTTTGCTCCCCATCACTGCCTTCAAAACTGCTTTTTCCTTTTTCTTTTTTCCCCACAGYACTGAATGGGACTTTCTAGCATCCTGAGAAAAACTACTTTTGTGTCTCTGGTATTTGAAAGACAGGTAGTATTTGGTATTTATGACATATAAAATGGATTGTTTCATAGGCTTCCTGTATCATCGTCCCACATTGCTTTCTGAGGGTGGAAAAAAAAAAAGCACACAAAAAATACATATTTTTCTTTTCACAGTCAGATATAGTTTGTGCTCTTACAAAAAATTTCTGTCACCTGACTAGCAGATTTGTCTCCCCTGCTGCTAAAATATATTTTTCTGTCAGCAAACACATCTTACTTGCTTTTTACCCGCTGTAGTTATTTACTCAACATTGAATTCATCAATAACTTAGAAAAACACGGTTCTTACAGTTGTATATCAGGAGTTGAAAATGGTGTACATTCATGTAAAATTTACCATTTGTCATAAAAATACACTAAAAAGATATTAATTTAGAGAAGCACAAAAGTAAATACAAAATATGCACTGCAAAATTAATACAAAGGGGATATTCAAGTGTGAATGTAAGTCTGTGATATTTTGCATACACTATATGTGAAATACTGTGATGTTAAATATGGCAGCATTAATATGGTAGCATATTCCAATCTGTGTATAAAATACAAATTTTAAAAATTGTATGACAAATGGATTTTTGTTTATAAAGGTAAAAGGAGAAGAAATTCRTATTCTGCATTTTTTTTCTACAAAATAGCCACCCTCTTTGAGCTGTGTTTCACATATATTTTCTGTTCCTGACATCTGGGAAACTCACTCTCTGCAAATGTGCCTTCAAGAGAAGGCATTCCCTGTTTTCATCCCATATTTTCTAAGCAGACTTAACCCCTACAGTGAAACACAGTACAGGAATAAATCTGCCAGAAACATAGTATTGATAAAAAGTGAAGTCTGATTTCAAACAGAAAAAAAAATCCAACCAACCACCCAGAAAAAAATAAAAACAAATCCAAAAATACACAATTTTGGCCAAAGGAGCACTCATATATTGAACAAATTCCACTCCCTCCTTGTCTACTCTGACCAGCTTCATGACAAAGACATTTAAAGCACAGAAATCTTTGTTCCATAAGCAAATGAACATATGTTTTGAGCAAAGGAACATCGCCAGCCTTCCATACATGGCAAATAGCTATTACCACATGCTGGAAGTAACAGCAGCATGCATGTTGCTAAAAGCAGTCCTATAAAACAGTTCAAACACTGTTGCAGGCATCACTCCAATGCTTTTATTTTTATTAGCAGCTGGTGTATGTAACAATATGCTCCATCTTTTCTAGAGAGAAATAATAATTCCCAAGTGAACTTCCTGAAATATGCGTGTGATTTTAAGATTAATACTTATTTTCAACATTAATGCCTTTAAGTAAAATCCAGGAACAGATCCAGTATAACTTTGCTAGAAGACCCTGCCTAAGGACATTTAGCTGTGTTCAGCTGATTGTTTTCACCTTTTATGTAGATTTGTAATGCACATCTACTTGGATATCACTGACAAAAATAGTAACTTTTCCTAGTTATGTCATCCAAATAAAGGCTCAAGTTCCCTCTTTGCTTTCATACCTTTTGCAGTTTCTTTGGTCAATAGCTTTCTATAATTTTTTATGTTTTTCAAATATTTTTACTTGATACTGATAGTTTTTGATAGTTCTCTATCAAAACTGATCTCCTTTTATCTCTATACCTTCAGTCTAGTGGATTAGTTTCTCAGAAGACTCTTGGATGTGTTTTCTTTGTTTATTTGCTCCCCTTACCATGTGTCCTGGTTTAACCTGGGATAGAGATAGTTTGTTCTCAATAGTTGTTACAGGGTTGTGTTTTGAATTTGGAATGAACATGGTGCTGATAACACACTGATGTACTGAGTTTTGCTAAGTCATGTTTCTCCTAAGACAAGGACTCTTTGTCCTTCCTTGTCTCATGCTGTGCCAGTGAGGAGCTACTCAAAGGAAACTGGGAGGGAGCGTAGTTGGGACAGGTGATCCAAACTGCCCAAAGGGATATTTCACACCACAGAACATCATGCCTGGTATATAAATTGGGGGGAGTTACCTGGAAGAGGAACTGATCTGGGTTCAGGAAGGGGTGTCTGGAGTCAGTCAGTGGGGGGTGGGCAGCTGCATCGTGAATCACTTGCTTGTTTCCCTTTTATTATCATTTTTATTATCATTATTTACCATTATTACTATATTGTACTTAATTTTCAGTTTTCAATTATTAAACTGTTTTTATCTCAACGTACAAGTTCTACTCTGATTCTCACCTCCATTCCACYGGGGGTGAGGAGGAGAGGTTGCTGAGCAAGTGGCTTAGTGGTGTTTAATTTACAGCTGGATTTAAAACCATGGCGTTAGGTCCTGTTAATCCTAAGAACATTTGTTTCAGGAATACAAGCAGACAGGAAATATGACTAAGCATAGCTCAAACACACTTGAATGGACTGCCAGTATCATATAAAGGAATATATAACACAAAGGACTTCAAATAATGGTAATGTCACTGGCAAACTAGAAGTGAGCCTTCAGCTCTCTCAAGTACATGTTTACTATTTTTTTTAAGTAGTTGATGCATAGTAGATGTTGGGATAATTGTGTATCAACAAATGACATAAGCCTGTAGAGAGTTAGAAAAACTTCAAGGCCTTTGTTTTAGTCTATGAACTCATGTTCATTTAATAACTCCCACCAATTATTTTTATGAGTTCACATAATGACAGACCAGTTCCTTAGCAACTGTAAATGGCCGAGTTACCTCATAATAGTTTCAAAAGAAAGTTTCATTCTCTTTAGATGCTCTGTCTTCCAACATCAACATTTGACATAATCTCTAATTTGTTCCTTATGATGTGTGAAGACTTTTTTTTTCTTACAGAAATCATAGGCAGAAATTTTTAAATATAATGAAGTAGTGAAAAGATTACTTTTTAATATATCTAACAGATCAAATATTTGAGTCCTCTCCCTGTATCTTTCATATTTCCTCTCACACTTCATTGTTAATAGCTTATGGTACTGATTTAAGATTTTTTTTCTTTTTCGTTGTTTTCAGACGGATGCTTCATTTTCCCAACAAACTGCAAAATCTTGTGATTTCATAAAATCAATTCTTATTAATGTATTTTTATAATTTGTTATATGGTATGATTCTACCAATAAAGTAACCTGATATAGTCTACTTCTTTCATATTTTAACTGGCCCATCTTAACAAAAAATCTGAAGTGTGGTCAGCTAAAAGCATTTGGCTGCGCAAATCTATATTGCTTTTCTAGGAGACATTACATGGAGTTATTCAGACATTTCATCTGCTCTAAATGTTGGTGACGTCAGTGAAAATATCTTTTGTGTCCATATGGTTTCATGATGTGTTACCAAACTAAATTATACTAATGGATTTGACTAGGTCAGTCACAGAACACTGAAGCCTGTCTGCACTTTAAAAACCTTCAAAACACAGCAGGCAATTCAATTGAATATTTTTTTCCTGTTCAGCATGGCAGATTACAGTGTGACTATCAGCAGATTTGACCATGGAGGAGATCCTTAATGGTAACACAAGGCAAGTTTATACACATGCAAAGGTATATTTAAATGAGYTTCAACTTCTATTGCAGTCACAAGCACCTGTTAATTCGTACAGTACATTTTTTTTGTTCCCCTGTGTTTTACCCTCTGAGCTCAATATGGAGATAGGTTATTTTCTACCACTTGAATCCATAAGGAAGAAAACTGATTGTATCACTATGGATCATTCAGATGTAATCTCATGCATCAAGCTTTCTTTCATTCCTATTTAATTCAATTTATGCTTTATACATTTTTCCTTTTAACTTAAGGTTAAACATGCACAAGCAGGAAAACATTTTTTTTTAAATTATGCTAAATGAGTTATAGTTTATCTTCAAAAAAAAAAAATGCAGCGGCACTGTGCTGCTATTTCAGACTTTTCAGTTTTCATCTGGCCATATGTAGATACTCTCTCTGGAGATATTTACACCACAGCATCATCTTAGTCCACACCCCTAAATTACGAGCTKTAAAAGAATATGATGGCCTTCTCCCTGTAATGTAGACATTTGTAACAGATGAGAAGTATTTCTCCCTAGATATGCCTATTTCCTCTCTCTTGAGAATAATGGGAGTCTATGATAATTATTTCAAATATAGGTATCTGTTAAAGTGTGACAAATTCCAGAAAAATTCAGAATTTTATGTCCCTTCTGTGCATGAGTATGAAATAACAAAACAAAACTCCTTATAATAGSAAAACAGTTAGCCAGGAAGATACTGCTTTCTGCTTAGTGAGTTACTTATGTTTGTGCTGTAATTCACTAAACAAGGAAAATCGTTACATGATGCATTATTTCAAAACTAAAGCATATACAACTAAAGATAACTATGCAATAAGAGTCTATTTAAGCAGAATGGGTGACATGGTAAAATATGTAAAATATTTCTGACATTAATTGTACCCAGTAACAACCTTCAAGCAGACATTGATATTCACCGAGCACATTCACTGCAGCCACAGAGCCTTCACAGAAGCTCATCTAGTAACCGAAATAGAAATGGAAAATAATGACCTGCCTGAATTAACAAGGGAATGCCTGTGGAATAATTTTCCTTTATACATCAACGTATTGACACTGATATTTAAACAGGATGATCCATCTCACTCTCTAAAATGACCTACTGATTTTAGAAAAGTTATAAAGAAACAATTACAATTTTTTTGTCTTTGGAGGAGTTCAGATGGCAAGAATAGCAGTATCCCCTGTACTAAAGTAGCCAGTGCACATTTCTTTCTTTCAGAAGAGAAAGAAAATATACATGAGCAGTGAGTCAACATTGTCTGGACAGCAGGTGTCCTTCAAGCTGCTCTATCACTTCCCTGCTAGTGGGACAGGAGAAAGATAATAAGATGGAAAACAACTTGTAGGTTGAGACAAGACAATTTTCTAAATTAAAAAAAAAAGAAAAAAAAGAAGAAGAAAAAAAAATAGTGAAAGTTTGCATAAGCAAAGGGAGAAAATTAATCTCTACTTCCCATCAGTGAATGATGTTCAGTCACTTCCCAGGAAAGAGGACTTCAGCACACGTAGTGGTCAATCAGGAAGGAAAACATTATAGAATAAAAAATGTACCCCATTCTTCCTCCCTCCCTTAGATTTTATATCTGAGTCAACATCATATGGTGTGGAATATCCCTTTGGTTAATTTGGGTCAGCTGATTTGGCTGTGTCCTCTCCCAGGATCTTGCCCATACCCAGCCCCTTGATGGGGCAATGCTGGGAGCCAGAGCTGATGCTGTGCCAGTGCTGCTCAGCAGTACCCAGAGCACTGGGGTGTTTTCAGCACCTTTCCTGCTAATAGTGCAAAGGAGCACTGTGAGGATGTTAAGGGAAAATGAGCTGCACTCAGCCAGACCCAGAGCAACACGATATCTTGTTTCACTTGAATACCTGAAAATGGCTGACACTGTCTATAATGTATTTTTAAGCTGTAAGTCATTCCAAAAGCTGTAAGTCTATCCAACGAGAAAACCTATAATTGCTAATGTAGAATCATCACAGAATCACACAGAGGCTTGGGTTGAAAGGGATCTTAAAAATGTTGCAAACCCCGCTATACCCAGACCCCCAACATACTCCTTTGTATTCTGTTCTATGTAATAATACAACTTAACATGTTTTCTACAAGACACATTGGAAGCCTGCAGACCCCTTTCAGTGTCTTTTTAGCATAATTACTGAAATTAACCCAGAGGAAGTAATATTTATCCATGAAGGGCTTTMATTGCTAAATATTTTTCAACTCAATATATAGATAAGAAGATTGATATTAGAAAGAAAAACATCAACAAGGTAATATCCTAGTTCTTGGTCTTATTATAATCACAGGGTTTTGACCATATTTGATGTCAAGTACCCTTGATATTAAAAAAGTCTTAACTCACTGCATACACAGTTTATCTTTTGATCTGAAGTTCTAAAGATAAAATCAATGTTCCAAAAAAAAAAAAAAAAACAACCAAGAAAAACCCCCCACCACTTCCTATGTTAAAACAGAAATATTTTTCTAAACTAGTCAGGATTGATGTCAAGGCCAGGCTGGATGAGTCCTGATTTAGTGGGTAGTATCCCTGCCCGTGGCAGGGGGCACTGAAACTAGATCTTTGATCTTTGATCTCTTCTAACTCAAACTATTATTTTATGTATATGAAGGAGGAAAAAAAAAAATCTTGCCTTTATGAATGAAAGATGTTAAATATAATTTCATTAACTGTTTCAGAAAACTATTTTTTATCTTCCARGAAGTTATTGATACACCGTTATTAGATTAAAATATTTTGAGTTTGAGTCAGAAATTCAAAGGCTTATTAGGAATAACTGGGAACTCAAAGAGAATTCAATCTACAATTTTAAACATAGGTTGAGCCACTATAAAATATTCTTATCATGTATCTGTAAATTTGGTATTTCCTAACATTAAAGGTCAGTAAGGAGCCAGGCCAAGCCCTTCATATTGATGCATGGTGGGAAAGTGAGAGGCAATGGGCAGAGAACAAAAATACAATTTCACCTTGAAAACAGTCAGTGAGTGCAGCAGGTTTTCCCAAGAAAGCTGGTCATTTTCAAGATCCAACTGGACAAAACACTGAGCAACTTRGGTCTTATCTCAGAACTGACCCTGCTTTGAACAGGAGGGTGAACAAGAAACCTCCTGAGGTACCTTCTCAACTGAATTATCCTATGGACTTACAGTGCTCAAGAAAGGAGCCAGGCTTAATTTTTTACTGAAAAGTTGTTAGAGAAGGAAACAATACTGAGGAATTTCCAGGTTGCTTTTATTGCATAGTAACAACCAGTGTGATTGTACAACTAAGCAGCATATGTAAAATCAGTCAATTTTCAGGGCTTTTTTTAATTCTAAAAATTCCCCAAAATGCCTTTTGAATGTGGTATTGTCATTCATGAATTTTCTGTTATTTCAGTATTCATAGTGAATTTTATTTTATGCATATATAAGAGTTCCAGAAGTCAAAGCATGAATCTGCTCCTCAAAAATAATTCTGGAAAATTTAGTTTTGCTTTATTACAGGGAATTCTTCTGAGTTTACATATGTTTTAGTCTCTTGTATTCATTTGCTTGTTTGCTACGTAGTCTGCAAAAATGTTTACAAATATTGYTTATCTCTTCAGAGCTTGTTTCAGCTGCCTCTTATTTTCTTGTTGCATGTATTTTGTAAGGGTCTGCTATAATTAGATATGGACTAGTGGATGGTTCTGAAAAGCTTAGCACTCCAGGTAAGGAAAGTGTCTTAAAATGATAAGAGGTTACTGCATAAAAATCTGCTTTTACCTGTACAAGAGAAAACTGCCACATTCTAACAAGGTTTTTTCAACTTCTTAAAAATTTCTTTCAAATAAGTATTCTGAGAGAAAAAAAAGGATAATGTTTTCAATCATTACAGCAACATTCAAGCTACATGCAAAAGTTTGATTTTTAAAACAATTTCAGGGGATATCTAGGCTTTCTTTCTTCAAATATGGTAATTACYTTGAAGCAAATAAGACTGTTCTTTTGGAAATGCTAGATTTATGCTACAGCAAAAACTGAGATGCCTGCCTCCCATTCTATGGGACTGCAGGGAAAAAGACCAGACAACAGTCACAGATATTTAGGTAAATTGGCAGTATTGGTTTTTTTGGTGTGGGKTTTTTTTTGTTTGTTTGATTGGTTGKTTTTYTTKGKKGRWTTTTTTTTTGTTTTGTTGTTGTTGTTTTTTCTTTTCCTAAGCGTGTATACAACATTTCTTTGTTTCCAATATAGSTCCGAGTCTCTGCAGGAAGATTGAAATGAAACCAGTCCACAAAACAGACTCAGATRCTGTCCCAGGTCATGCTCCCTGACATGATTTTGTATGGGCTAACCAGCATTTTTCCTAGCAATTGCAAAGCCTGGTCTAGTGAGAGAGCTCACCATCCATCAGCACAGAGAAAGCAGAGCTGTTGTGTCACACCTTGACTCTGTATGTGGCTTCGCCTTAATGTTTCTAAGAAAAATACCAAGGAAGGCTTACTCACGGCATGCCTTCCAGAAAAGGGATGAGGGAACATGCACCCTGTGGGGTGTCATCATCCTGCCAGGCTCCCCAGCACAAAATCAGATAGCTAGAAAGCTTCCAGGTGTGTAGATGCAGCTTTAATGTAGAGGTAAAAAAAAAATTTGGCAGAACAGAAGAGTACTAATATTACTTAAAACAGCAATCATTAATACYATTCAGTAGTGTTACCAGTAGTAATCAACTAAAAAAAAAATCTTTAAAAATAATCAAAATAAAATAATTCTAAAAAYGTCTATTCAAATGCGGTAAAAAATGAGGAAGTCAAAAGATATTATTAGACTACTTCAGAGGTATTTAGTTAGAGGTGTAATGATGGCTACTAAAGGAAAGTATTCAAACAATTTCTATTAATATATTCTTAGAATTCTSCTGGTTACATCATATTTGATGTGAATCTATATTACCAGGTTACTTTTTATAGAAAAAAGAAGAGTTTAACTAAATTGTTTGAAGTTCTATGGCTTTTCCTTAATTGCTTCCTAAATCGTATATCTCCACATAGCAAGCACAATTCTGCGCTTGAACTGCAAACTTTTCTTCTTTTRGCATAAAAGGAATTTACTGAATTGAATAAAGAATCTTACTTTTAATACATCTTGGCTGGATTCACTTAGTTATAAGACCTATTACACTTTTTTAAAGGTTTCTGCAAATAAATAATGAAGCAGCTGAGGACAATTCCCAGATAATAGTGATAAATGACTTAGTATTCTCACTGAGAAAAGTTCTAATTTTTAAAAATTCTTTTAACTGGTTATATAAGGATAACAACTAYAATTCCATGGACACAACAGTATTTTCAAACATCCTTCTTGTTTTTAATGCTAAAAAATATAAAATAATATTTAACTTATAGTATATAAGTAATAAGCRACAGCAATTGAGAATTACAAGTTAAAATCAGGTCAGATAATCCACCGATCAACATGTAAATTGTTTTATAATCTTMATTACATTACATCATTACTCCATGTCACTGCTTACAGATCAAACTCTTTTAAGTCACTTTTTAAAAATCTGAAGTCAAAGCAACCATCTGCAAATTTCAGAATGCAATARTTCTATTTGACACATTGTGTAACTAAGCTTATATAACCCATAAATTATTATGGGGTTGTGAGGATTTTCTGGTGCTCCTTTTAAAATATTATTAATTATAAGAGATTTTTTTCTAGTTCTTGAGTATATTATYTTATTTCAAAATATTACACAGCAAAGAATCAAACCCATTTTTACCTATTCTATAAAAAACATAAGTGTGTGTCGGGGCTTTTTTATTTATAAATATATCAAAATCAATGCAGATAAATATCTGGTTTTGCATTTAGCAGATACAGCTGACAGACATCTTCACTTTCATTTGACAGTCATTGAGATGACTTTTTTCCTTACTATTTCCATGATTACTATTTGATGAAAATGGCAAAGAAAGTAGGATGAACYGGTGAAGCTGTGCAGAAGTTTGTGGAACTTATTTCTCCAGTAGAAGTTTGATTGTAGTATTATTCTCAAACTTAAACATGCACTCCTGCAATTTTTGTACTTTTTCTGAAGAAAAGGTCTCTATTGCTTCTCATATTTGTTTTTTTATATGTACTAGAAAAATGAAAGCTTAATTCTTTTCAGCCTTTCCCTATAATKGTTAAGAAATTCCTCGGCCCAAAATAAGGTGAGACTATATGCTGAAGTCAATAAGACTGATTTTGTTTAACAGTGAATGAGAGAAGAGAGAGAAATAAGAAAAGAGGTGGGGGGGTGAGAGAGAAAGAGGGAGAAAGTTTAAACAAAGTCCCACCACTGCAGAGATCCTGCCGTGTCCTGCAGATCCTTCTTCACCCTGCTCTTCTCAGTGTTGGGGGTCCTGGAGTCATTCTTCTGGAGATAGCTCCTTTATACAGGCCAAGTTTGGGGTATCCACAGGGCACAGATGCCATTGCCRTAACTTGTGATGGCATGTGTATAAGCACTTGTTTCCTTTCCMACAGATTTCCACCATGGGAATATTTGTTTGGATGCATCGACTAGGAGCACATCCAGATCTATCACGCCAGGCCTGGAATCAGCACCTTTCAGTCTCAAGTTTCTCCCTTTTGTGCTTTCCGCAAGTTRCCACTTGCTCAGTGATTTAGGTTATGGCGAGTTCTTTCTGTGGCCTTGACGGTGTTTTGAGATAGGCAAGTGCATTCTTTAAGTCCYTATACCTTTACCGTCTTAAAGCTGAGGTAGTTAATATAAATTTTCATTTGTGAAACACACTTTAAAATGTGATACAGATGAGGGGAAAAATTTACAGTCTTAGGGGTTAACAGGATAGCAAACAAAACCCARGCAAATAAACCAAAAATGCAGCCCAGAAGTCTAAAACCTTATGTGAAAGGATTTTTTTTTTTTTAATTTAAGGATTGCAACAGTGAGATGAAATAGACTAGATAGAGCACATGGATTGTAATAAATTTAACAAGGGTACAACTTGGTATAACCACTGGCATGAGGTCATCAGTGCTGACTAACTACTAAAAAAGTCTCAGGAAGTACTGTGTCCTCTGTGAATGATTATTCTTACAAACAGTTATTGGATACTCAGTATTTTTGTGGAAAAATAGGTTAGCTGTCTAAACTATCTAACCCAGATTGCAAGTTGAACTGAACCAGTTCATCTTAAGGACCGTAAATATTTCTTTATATAAATATAGCCATAAAGTATAGTACTAAACCACTTGGCTGATAATAAAAAAATAAAATATTCTTCTACTGTCAAATAAGGAACATATTTTAAAGAGTCACAGTTGAGGCAAGCAAATTTTCTCCCTACAATGGCAAACAGCATCTCTGTAGTTTTCCAATGTTGTCTGTCTTTGTTTTCAAAGTGCATGCACTTTCCTTTTCCACCYAAGTTCTAGATGAATATTGCTGTTTAAACAAGACAACCTTTTATATTGCTTACTTGAGTTCTGAAACTTTGATGTTACACTTTCTCCTTCAATCTCGGCTTGAATTAAGGCTGAAGATTGTTGTCCTAGGGTATTACATAGTCTAATATTTGAAGAACTGTTGCAAAATAAAGAGGAATGAATTCATACACCCTCTGCTAAAAGGGAACTTTTAGACCAAATTTTATACATCTGGGAACTGTTTYGACAAGCAGGGAAAAAAATGTATTAGACCTTATTTGCAAATGTTCTGAAATCTAAAACCCTAGCTGACTGTATWATCAGATGTGACTCATAGAACATACACACAGTCAGATATTCCCCCCAGGCCATTTTTATTTGGTTCCTCACTAAATATGTRCAAGCATTTAAACTTTCCACTGAAAAGTCTCGTTTTCCTATTCAATGACTAGAAAAATYCTCACATTCCAAATTGTCCTCAGGAGGCCATCAGAAGTCCCTAACAATATGTGCTGCCAATGCAATCAATGCACATCTTTTGTAGTCACAGGAATATCTAAATTAGGTGACTAATTTAGTAACCTAGATGTAAGTTGAACAGTGTTAAAGAGCTTTTATATCAGCATAATGAATGAGATTATATATAAAAGGTTAAAATAAGAGATTTTTCACTCTAATATTTTAATTAAGAAACACTCTAAAAGGAATTGTCTTTTAGGAGTGATATAACTCCCTTTCCTGGGATCATGGTTTAGGAATGKTRTTCTCCAATTTAATACTCCTGCTAAAACTACATCACCACTCATATCTTTTCCTGCTCTGGTTGGAAGCACAAAAGGCAAAGATGATGGATTGAGATAAGAACAGTTTTCTGGAAACAACAATGAGATAAGAAAACAATAAGTAACAACAACAGTATTAATAACAAAAGATATAAGTATATAAAGTATACCAGATTAGTATATATTAGGTATACCAGATTAAGTCTGGTACTTCAGGAGTGTCTTCTGAATCAACCAATTTTTTTTTTTCAGATGCATTATATTATCTTTATTTCCCTGTAATCTAAAAATCTTAGCGTTTCAAGACAATAAATGTTCCTATCAGAATTAGAGACTAAAAGGCTAGTCACGATTTGTGATGGTTTTTAGGACAACTTTAAATACTCAACATCTCTTAGACACACTCTCCCCTTTAAAAAAAATTCTCAATCAAACAGACAGTCAAAGTTAAGCTACAGATATGCATATGTATTCCATATAAGAAGGCAGAATATGTTTAATAGGAATAAATAAGTAGCTACATGGAAAGAAAGATAAGTAATTGGTAAAAAAATGGGTAAACATTCTTTAAAAAAACTTCATAACCCCATATTTCTGTAATATTACCTCTAAAACATTTTTTTTTACTATGTTGTAACAATACTGTGATTATACTTCTAATAATCATACTTTGTCATGCTATACAATCATAGAAACACTTGGACTGGAAAAGACCTTTTAAGATCATCTAATTCAACCCTTAATCTAKCACTGATATGTCCAACAGTAAAGCATCTCTCTAAGTGCAATATCTACATATCTTTTAAATACTTCCAGGGAGTTGAGCATATCAACTTCTTCCCTGGGCAGCCTGTTTCAATGCTTGATAACACTCTCCATGCAGAACTTCTTCCTAATTTCCTAAATCTCTCTGTCACAACTTGAGACTKTTTCCTCTTGTCCTATTACTAGTTACCTGTGAAAAGAGACCAACCCTTTTCTCTCTACAACTTCCTTTCAGGTAGTTATAAAGAGAAACCTGTTCTACCTTGAACCTCTTTTTCTGCAGATGAGGACCCAGTTACTCCATGAGACTTGTACTCCAGGCCCTTCACCAGCTCCATTGCTCTTCTCTGGAGACACTCTGGCACCTCAGTATCTGCCTTATAGTGTGAGGCCCACAACTACACACAGGATTCAAGGTGYGGTCTTACCAGTGCCAAGAACAGGGTGGCAATCTGTACCTTAATCCTGCTGGCCAAACTATTTCAGGTTGTAATTGGCGTTGCTGGCCACCTTGGGCCTCTTCTGGCTCAGGGTGACTCTGCTGGTTCATGCCCAGCCACTGTCAGCTAGCACTCTCTGATCTTTTCCTCCTCAGCAGCTTTCCAGCCACTCTTCCCCCAACATGCAGTGATGCAGGGGGTTGCTGTGACACAAAGGCMGGACCTGGCACTTCACCTTATCGTACCTCATACAGTTGGCTTTGGCCCATCCAGTTGTGCAGATCCCTCTGCAGAGCCTTCCTGCTCTCCGAGAGATCCATCCTCCTGGCCCAGAYTAGTTTCATCTGTGAAATTCCTGAGGGTGTACTCTATCCCCTCATCGAGATCATTGATAAAATTACTGAACAGAACTGGCCCAAATGCCCTGTGCAATACCACTTGAGACCATGTGGGGCCAGCCTGTGCCTGCACATTTAGGAATTTCCTCCTTAAGGAATACTTAGATTTGCAATCTCCCTTGCCTTTGAGAGCTGTCTCCCAAGGAAGCCTGTCAACCGATTCCCTAAGCCCACCAAAATCTTCCTGCCAGAAGTCAAAGGAAGTTCTGCTGGCACCCGTTCAAGAATTGAAAACTCTGTAATTTTGTGATTGCTCAAGAAAGGCCCCAGCCATCATATTGCYCAGAAGCCCTTCTGTGTTCACAAACAGCAGGTCCAGTAGAGCATGTACCATAGTTGGGTCAGTTACCAACTGTGTTAGGAAGTTATCTTCCACACACTCCAAGTACCACCCTGACTGTTTTCTCTCCTCTGTATTGTATTTCCAGTAGACACCTTGGAAATTGAAGTCTCCCATGAGAGCAAGGGCTAGTGATAATGAGACTTCTCCCAGCACCTTATTGACTGGGTTATGGCTCAGAATAAGGAATATTAACATAATTTACTGCMTTGTAAAACACATTAATAAACTGCTGGTACTAAGTTTTTAAGACAGTCAGTCATCAAGTGATTTATCTATAAGGCTAAAAACAGCTTAGGAAGTGGAACATGAACCCAGGATTTCATATTGTGCATGCATCTTCATTCTAAGGCTATTCTTGTTTGAACTGGCCCTGGTTTGAAATCCTCCACTAGCCCTGTCTAAAACGGATGTGCAAACTGACTGTCCAAATCCCTGGCCTCCACCTGTTTAACAGTACAAACTCATCTACCTTTGGTTGATCTGTAAATGTATCATACCTAGATTTAAATCTCTTCATGTCGAGTCACAGACCTTGCTGGGTTACATTTGACCCTCTTTGAGATGTTTTCCTGTGTTTTACAACTCCATTGGGCTGAAACCCATTGTATAAGATGCTTAATGAACAAATAAGTTAAATGACAATCAGGGTTTAAAATRTGTTTCATAATATGCCTTTCTGATGACCTTTTAATAATGCAACAATGCTGATTTAAGTTCAAAATAATGTAGTATTTATTATTTATGCATGATAAACATTAATAATTTATTAATTACACATTCTTTACAATGTACTGTAAACTATCTGAAATGGAAATGAAAAGCTTTTGGAAAATGCTATTGCATTTAATGTAAAGACTTATGGGGCCCTCAAATACGAAAAATCTTAATGTTTAAGGAAATCGAAATTCTCTTCTACATGATGACTGTATTCTGGCCAAAAAAACACCACAAATTCAAATGTTCTGTCCTTTTGGAGCATGATTTGAATGTTTAAGCATGTTCCTTATGTCATTTTAGACACAACTATATCTTGCTTGCACACCAGACAGAGTGTGTATCTTCTTCTTAAGTTCCTATGTCTGGTCTGCTAGGACAGTGGAGCTATCTCAGATACTTGCTGGTTCAAACAGAAGTAGATATCTAAATTTAGACGCTTAAATTTCTCCCTTAAAACTGTAACTTGGGGGGCAGTTCAGCCTGAATAGAAGTCCCTTTAAAAAACTTTCTTTTGTGCTATGTCTGTCCATAATGAAGCCCAAACTCTMGCTTATTGGCTGCACATTCTGCAGGGAAAATGTGGTTTTCCATTGCTTAATCTCGAGTGGGTGTATTAAATAGATTTTTTATTTCTTGGGGTAAGTGGTTTTAGTAGCAGTGCTGTATGAACAGTAACATTTTTTAATTTTTAAGTAAGAAAACAACTGTTATTCCAGTTTGTGAAGATGAAGTGTTTGTGCGTGTCCTGTGTGCCTTGATAGCAGCTTAGGCTCTTGGGAGTGTTCAAATGACTTTTAGATTAAATAAAGCATGTCTAGGCAGCTACTGGGGTGTGATGTTTGAATTGCTATATTTTAATGGTCTAGCTCAGAACTAGCCAATTTCAATTTTAGCTACCAAAGAGTTTTTCTAAATCTGGCTGAAGTTCTGCAGTAAGGAAAAATKAAGTAGATGAAAATAATTTTTTGTTGTTTTCCTTATTGACTGGAAAAATGCAAAAAAAGTCAATCATTTYATTTAAATGCAGAAATACATTTTGATATCTGTTTATTAAAAAYAACCTCAGTCTGTTTTAAAGAAAATCTCAAGAAGCAAAATATTTTGATCTTTATAGAACCTCAATTTACTTCTGCATAAYTGTGGCTTGCAGAAAGGTGRGTATTACAGCAGGCTCATATTAGAWTRTCTGTGACAAAATCACCATAATACCCTTTGATTSATGCATTAAATTACATTTTTTTACAGAAGGTTTAAAATCAGGGCACAGATAGCACTTATTCCTCTGTAAATTTTACAGCGACTTACGTGAGGCCAGGAAAAAATAATTCTTCTTTTTCCTTTTCTTCTTTATTCCTTATTTCTTCCTCCCTTTTGTTTTTCCACCTTGTATTACTTTGAAGCCTAAGGTCTTCATGTTAATAAATAATGGACAAACATGTTATAAATGTCTTTTTCTTAACTCGCTTTTTTTCTTAACTTGTTTTCTGTATGGAATGAACTTAAAACTGTTCTGATAGCAAATACAAAACCTACATATTATAAACAGGCGGAATTCTTCTCGTATTAATATACAGCAAAATTGGCAAAAATAAGGCTGTTTGCCCTAGTTTTCAAGTACTTGCTGATAGGCATGATCTTTGACTTGCCCTGAGAGAATGAAGATGTCATGAAGAGTGGGGTTTTTYGAAACTACTCTTGGGCTCTTTTTCTCACAGACACATTAATATTTCAGTTGCAGACTTAGCAATCTACTCTATTAAATTGTATATTGTACTTCTTTTGGCCGGGTGGGAGTTAATTTTCTTCACAGCAGCTCATATGATTTTTGCTTTATGCGCAAAACAGTGTTGATAACAGAGGGGTGTGTTGCCCATTGCTCAGCTGTGCTTACACAGAGCCACAGCCTTTTCTGCTTGTCTGCTTCTCCCCACCAGTAAGGAGGCTGGTGGTGCACAGGAGCAGGGAGAAGACCCTGCCAGGACAGCTGAACACAACTGACCCAGGGGTATTCCACAACACGTGGTGTCATGCTCAGCACATGAAGCTGGAGGAAGAAGAAGGGGAGACATTCGGGCTGACGGTGTTTGTGTTCCCAAGGCACTGTTCCATGCAATAGGGCCCTGTTTTCCTGGAGATGGCTCAACACCTGCCTGCCCATGGGAAGGGGGAATGAATTGCTTGTTTTGCTTTGCTTGTGTGCACAGTTTTTRTTTTATCTTTTGAGCTGCCCTTAATTCAACCCATGAGATTTCTCACATTTACCTTTCCAGTTGTCTCCCCCGTCCCACTGAGGGGAAGCAAGCAGAGCAGCTGTGTGGGTCTTAGATGCCTGCCTGGGCTAAACCACTGCAGTGKTTAAACTTAACAAGGTAGAAAAGACAGCCCTCATTGCATACATGCAAATCTGCTTCTGGCACAGATATTAGTAGTGATATGAGTGGGCAGACTGCTATAGCTAAATGCAAAATTTCCCTCAGTAATCCCACAAACTAATTAATGATGTACGCATATGTACACATAAAACTGTCTTTATGTCTAAAATTTTAAATTGTTCTGTAAATATACATGCATTTTTGTGCCAAAAATAGTATAATAAATGTTTTTTGTTTTTTTTTTTAAACTCAGTACTTGAGGATGACCAGCCCAATATGAGATTATTTGGCAGGTTAATTTTCACTAAGGGTACCATGAACTTTGGGTATACAATTATTTCAATTTGAATTTAAAATGTTTAAATGAAGATTATTGCGACTTGTGTTAAGTGACTAGGGAAACCATCTACAATATCTGTGAACCTGTAGTGGGTATGTGGCTCAGTAAAAAAATAAATCTAAAGACTTTCTTTAAATTAATTAGCAGCCACTAGATCAGGTGACCTAGTCTATAGTCAGCAGCTATTTTTTCCCTCTTTATTTAACTGAAAATCACATCATCATCAGTCCACTTGGTAATTGATAAGAATAAGGGTATTAACAATGCAAAAAAAAAAAAAAAAAAAAAAAAAAAAAAAAAATAAAGGGCTAAACTTAATGAAAGGGCTAAATTAGACCAATTTTGGAAAAGGTTGGTGCTTAATATCACCTGATCTGATGATATTGGCAGTCAGCAATTAGCCTAACAGCAGGTATAAAAGTCAAGACATACACGTCTAACAATTCTATAGGCAACTTTATGTAAGAGTTTAAATTAAGAMTCTCACATTTAGCTAACTGGTTTTCAAGAAATATACACTGACTTTAGTATGAARTGGGTATTTTGATATCTAACGATCCTAATGCTTTTGAGTGCAGCTTGATTTTGTTTGGGCTTAGTATGTACCTTAAGAATGGATAAATACTGTGTATTGCAGATTTTGAAATGAATACTCACAATATTCCTACACATCTTTTCTAAAGTGCAAAAGAACTGGTTTTTGCCCTGTTTTTGCAAAGTTAATCAAAACAGAAGAAAAGTTTTAAAAATTACCCTTCATTTTACACCCTAAAAAAGCAAAATATATTCATCCATAATGTTCCCAGTGATTAGAGTGCTACTATCCAGGGCATTCAGAGGGAAACAGAAAAAGATGAAGAGACAAATTAAATAATCAAGCTATTTATTCTAATTTTATGGGTTTCTCCCAACCACCCCGTATAGCTCTTTGTGGCAGCATGGCTCCCTGCACTACCTATCTTACAAAAACTGTTTTAGATTATGACAAGTAAGAGGATAGTTTCATGTTTCAATTACTAAATTAAATATTAATAAGTTCAAAACCTCCTGACGATCTTACTTTCTATCAATGTCTTATCTCCCTTAATAAAATTGSCAAAAACTTCATAGCAAGGAAGAATAGATTTAATAAAACATTTTACAGGAAACCCCCAGCCCCCAACAAAGAAAACAAAACCAAAAAAATGGMAAGTGAGAAGGAAAGATACTAATAGTAAAAACAGTGGGGGCCGTGATGAATAAAAAGCCTCAGCCCTCTAACAATATAAGTCAGTAAAATTATCTAGCTCTGAAAATATATTGTCATTAATGTTTTTTTTTATTTTCTGAATACAGAATTTCCTTCTGATAAGATCAACTTTAGGCTAGATTGCTCTACCCATAATTTTTATACTATACCATAATTTTGCAAGTCATTTAAAAATAAGAAAGAAAAACTTTGCAAAGAGTTTTATTTCTGACATAGCTCAAATAGCTTTGAAATGCAGAAAATGAAGTTTTCCTGGGTGCTTTTGGAAAATTTCTTTGGTTTATTTTTTTAGTGGTTTTTTTTTGTTGTTGTTGTTTGGTTTTGTTTGTTTGTCTGTTTAATATTTTTTTGTTTAGTTTGGTTTTTTGTTTGTTTGGTGTTTTTTTGTTTGTTTTTTTGGGGGTTTTTTGGGGTTTGGGTTTTTTTTGGTAATTATAATCAAACATCTACTGTGAGAGATCAGCTGAATTCCCAAATGTAAATGCTCTTGACTTGTGGTCTTCCAGTGAAAAAAATCAGCACTAAAAAAACCAGCTTATTGTAAATAAAATAAATTTTTACGCTTATAGGTTTTCTTTTTTTACATTTTTAATATCTTTTTTCTGTTCCTCAAACACTGCTTTATTCAAAAGCAAAAYTTCTCCTATTTTAATATCACATCTGTTGACATTTCAACTATATCAATACAAACACAATTATTTTTCTTCCTTTTTTTTAAGAATAAGTGRGGATGCATGAGGCTCTCTTTTTCACTTACTTCCTCTCTAGAATTTAAAAGCATGCCTGGAAAACTCAAGAATATTGTCAAAATCTCCACCTGCTTCTGGTTTTCTTTAGTCTATAAATAGTCCTTAAATGATTAGTGCRAACTTGATTTTCTAGCCTTCCCTTCCCACCTGGTTTGGTCATGGGTGACAACATGGGGTCAAAGTGAAAGAGAAATCATTCCTATAAAGGGCTGTGTCTGCTTTCTCAGCTTGGGAGCAAGCCAGGCTTTAATTGCATGCATCTGTCTGAGTTCTGATTTAATGTAGGTGCCTAACAATTTATTGCACAGATAAACTGTTTCCACAATCTTCACTTTACACTTCACCACCTTTACACACAGAGGGATCAAATTAAATATCCACAGGCAATATTCACTGTAGTATTCCTATTTCTGAGCACTTGAGATTTCAGCCTTGGTGACGTTTTTAAATTACTTAGGTTTGGGATCAATTTGATACTTAAGGAGAGGAATGTACAAAATGCAAATAATTCTTCATGTAGGCTCATTCTGATATCCAAATGAATAATGCACATTATAACCCTTTCCAATCACTGTAACTATCTGTGTTAATAGAATAAGGAAAAAAAACCCCAATAATTAAGAGAAAAAGAGTCTAGTAAATGAGGAAAGGTTGAGAATGGATTTTCTAGATTTCCTAGACTTTCAGAGGTCATGTAGAAGTTAGTCAATAGGTCCCCCTGGGAAACTGCCCTCAGGGACAAGGGAGCACAAAGGAATGGACAGTTCTTTGAAGATATTTTTCATAGAGTGCAAGATCTCTCAATCCTCRGGTGTAAGAAACCAATGAACCAAGGCGAAACATCAGCATAGATGAGTAAAGGACTGTGGGTCAAACTACAGGACAAGAAAGAAATGCACAGGCAGTGAAAGATASAGGGACAGGTATGGTGAAACACTGGGACAGGGCTGCTCAGAGAAGTTGTGAATGTCCTATTATTGGTAGTGTTTAGGGTCAGGTTGGATGAGGCACTGAGGAAGATGATCTAGTTTAAGATTTCCCTGCTTATTGCGGGGGGTTTGGGCTAGATGACGTTTAATATTTCCTTCCAACACAAACTATGCTATGATTCTATGTACTCTAGCCATCACAAACACCGGCATTTTGTGTCCCAAGATTCACCAATGTGTCATGCTCAGCTCAAAATTCTGTAACAGATAGCTCAGTGAATGAAAAACAGTGTTGTTACTTTAAAGCATCTGTCTACTATAGTTTCATAACTGTATTGCTTTAAGCTTCAAWTCTTCCAAGATGTCTTTAGGTATGTTAACTCCCTTTTCCAGATTGATACTCTATGTATACATTATTTTTAATGATACACAGATCCACTCTCCACTTTCAGACAATGCCTCTCCTAAAAAGCCACTTTCTTGTGGCTTTCTTTGCCCCCTTTCTATTTTTCAAGCAACATGGCTCTTAAAGCAACTTTGTCAACCACCTATGTTTAATCCTCTGCTACTGAGAGCAACTGCACCTTAAAGACCCCATTTAAAGTCAAACATAGATTTACACATGACCAGTTTATACTCATTTATGCCTATTAGTATTTKAAATTACTGCTTTTATCTTAATATTTTCTCCTTGTATTTACAAAAAAAAAATCATATCTGCTAATAACTTCCATTAGGCTAAGCCAAAATCCCCACATACTTTCTTAGAGTTTGGTGCCATGCCAGCTTAAASAAGTCTAATTTGAGATTATCCTTTTTGCCTGTTCCTCTATCCTCAGTCATGTGTACCGAGAGTCGAAACTGCCTTTCAAGCTGTCAGACACTAAGCCAGTTTAGAGAACTAATTCAAAATCAAACTAAATGTAAATAAGGCAAAATTATATTTTGTCCAATTCTTGGGGATTTTTTTCTGTCTCCTATGAAGTGTTGTTTTCTTAGTTTTGGTCCTTCGACTGCATCATCAGTGGATACGTGTGTATTTWTTTCAGTACAAGTAAGTCAGGATTTCAGAAATACAGAAATATGGCATGAAAGTATAGAATAAAATATATAAATATAATAGAAACTGAACTTATGGCTTTAGAACATGTGATGTGATCAAAACTGCAAATTCCATAATTGGCACCTTGAGATGGATGTTCCTGAAATATAACCCACTTTGAGTAAGTAAGCAAATATGTTCCAGCTAGATATATGCATAGATGTATAAGTATAATCACACACATGCACTGTCAGAATTCTCATATACTTAATCTATATCCATGCATACAAGAAACCATTGGATCCAGTGAAAGATGTGGTTTAACCCCAGACAACAACTRTGAACAACAAAGCCATGTGCTCACTCACCTCCCCAGTAGAATGGGAAAGAGAAACAGAAAAAGGTAATACCCATGGGTTAAGATAAGAACAGTTTAAGAACTGAAATAAACTATAATCCTAATAATAATTATTATAATGAAAAGGGAGACAACACAATGAGAGATAAATAATATSCAAGGGAAAAAAGAATGGTGAAGCATGCTACAATTTCTCACCTCCTGCTGACTGATGCCCAACCCAACTCTGAGCAGCAATCAGTCCATCCTGGCCAGACCCCCTCAGTTTATATACTGTGTATGAAGTTCTATGATATGAAATATCTCTTTGGTCAGTTTGGGTCAGCCATCCTGGTTGTGCTTCTTCACAGCTTCTTGTACACCTGCTCACTGGCAGAGCAAGGGAAACTGAGAAGTCCTTGATTTAGAGCAAGCACTGCTTAGCAATAACTCAAGTATCAATGTGTTACTGGCATTATTCTCATCAKAAATCCACTATATTAGCTAATTGGGAGAAATTTAACTCTACCACAACTCAGCTAGGACAGAAGGCTAGATCCAGAGAATTTTTAAACACCAGGAGGTTTAAAATGATTTTGGGAGACTGAATTGAAGCAGCAGAAGGCAATAAGTCTACCTGGTAAGCAGAGCAGAAAAYGGTACTGAACAATGAAGCTTAAATAAAACATATAAAAACTGCAATAAAACATCTCTTAACAGATGTTCTGAAAACCTATGGAGAATTAAAAAGGAAAAAATCAAACCAAAATTAAACTCCCAAATCTCTCTCAATATATTTCAGACCCAAATTAACATAGTACTTTTATCTTTTTATTTGCTTGTGACAAGTACTCAATATAGAACTCAACAGTAAATATCTTCATGAAAAATTTGTCATCTACCACCATAATGAAGGAAATTTTATTTTTAAGTAAAGAAGCTTAAAAATCTATAGAATAAATTAAGAAGATGATCTTAAACATTTACCAATTACTCAGTTTCCTCCAGTCCTTCCAGGCCAAGAAATTTTTAGGGTGTTTTTAGGGCATCTGACTAATGCTCAGTGTTTACTGTAAAAAGTCTAAGGTTACAGAAACAAAGCTAGACTCCTATCGCTCACACCAAAAAAGTTACTGAAGAGCTCGAATCTTAGACATATTTGGAAGGTGTTCACATTTTGTTTAATTCTGATGTTCATTGAAATAAATCACTGAAGGACTAATAATAAAGTTTCTTCTCCGATGTGGAAGTATGTGGTCTTTTTACACTGGAAATTTCATTTTAAAAGGGCTATAAAAAAATGAGCTGCAGACCATCTCCTGAAATAGTGATGAATTTAAAAGCCTTGGATAGGAAATAAAAGTAGGAAAAAAAAACCCCTGAGAAGTTATATCTCATTTTTGTTGCACTACTTTTGTGACAGAATGGGAGGAATTTTTCACTCTTCATTTCCTACAATATGGTCTACTTGTTTTCTACTCAAAATACACAATACAAAGACATGGATACATGCAGTCTCAATTGCTGTAAGTATCTGTGCTGGTTTTCCCTGGGATAAACTTAGTAATTAGTATGAGGCTGTGTTTTGGATTTGTTCTGGAAACAGTATTGGTAACACAGGGAGGTTTATGTTATTGCTGAACATGATTTCCACAGCAGATTTCCGCAGCATCAAGGCCTTTTCTGTCTCTTATTCCATCCCACCAACAAGGAGGCTGGAGGTGCACAAGAAGTTGAGCAAAAGGGAACACAGCATAGTGGTCATGCAGATGGGAAGGAGTGAATGAATTCCTTGTATTGTTTTGCTTGCATGCACAGTTTTTGCTTTGGTTTTTTGGGAGCTGTTTTGGTTTGGTTTTGTTTTTGTTTTTATTGTTTTGTTTTTTTTTTTCTCAACCCATGAGTTTTCCCACTCTGACTCTTCTGTTTCTCTCTCCCATCCTGCTGTGTGGTGAGTGAGCAAGCAGCTGCATTGAGCTTAGTTGCCAGCTGGGACTAAACCACTACAGTTTTATTTTTGACAGTGGATCTGATAAGGTCATTTTACTTAGTAATATCACTTTAAAAAAACGCTATTACAAATAATTATGGCCATAAAGTAAATAATGAAATAAAATTCTCTATAAAAATAGTATTTTATCTAGGCAGGTATTTAATTCTCTTAGTACCCAGTACATTACCCATACCACTGAAAAAGGTGAATAGATTGTCTGCTTGCAGTGGGCTTTARAAGAGGTAAAGATAAAAAGAAGGAGTTGTGAGAGTTGTTATTCTTCCAGAATTTACATTCAAATAGCCCCAAATTTATGAGCACAGCTAAGTGCAATTTGGCCTCAGGAGTAAAAAAAAAACCCTGAGCATTCTATTGCCTACAATGCCTCACCCAAGATGGCTGAGTACAAAGACAGGAACCTATCACATTCRCAATCTGTACAAGCAGTTTGAATTCAAGGAATAGAAAAGTTCAAGTCAGTCAGCCTTGTTTTTCAATATAAGCATGTAATTTACCTAGAGATAATATGAAACCTTGAACATTATGAATATTTACATTTTACTTTTCTATCTCTTTTCTTTCATTTTTCTTTATATTAAACATAACAATTTATGCAACTTTTTAAAAAGTCAAAGATATTCAATMATATTCTTTATTAATGTATATAAATATTTTAAGTAAAGCCCCACTTGACCTAGTCTGTATTTATTCTAATGAAACAGAATCCAAGTCAAATCATTACTAATTTCTGATTTGTTGGATACAGTTGTTCAGATATARCATCAAATTTAATGAAGAAAAGGCATAATTATTCCCTCCAGTGATACAAATTTAATTTAGTCTTCTCAAAACTTTTATCTGAAAAAATAATTTGCCTCCTAATTTTATACTTTTCTGATTCTTTCACTTTTAATATAAAAGTGGGTATGATTGATTATCTTAGCATTTAACAGTAAAGGCAAGTGTATGACTTTGTAGTAGGTTGACCCTGACCAACAGTCAAGCACCCAGAGAGCTGTTCTTTCACTTCCCTTCCCCATCGATCATGGAGACACTAGGAGAAAGCTTCAGGCATTTAGATGTCCAATAGGTAGAGAAAAAAGCTGTGCATTCAAGCAAAGCTAAATAAGGAATTCATTCACTACTTCCTATCAGCATGCAGATGTTCAGCCACTTCCAGGAAAACATGAATAATAGTTACTTGGGAAGTCAAACATCATAATCTTAATTGTTGCCCTCCCTCCTCATTTTCATAAGCTTGTATTACTGAGCACATCATATGTTATGGAATAATGCTTAGGTCAGTGCTGGTCAGCTATTCCAGCTGTGTCCGTTGCCAGCTTCTTGTGTGCTTTCAGCAAATCACTGAGGGGGAAGAATGGGAGCAGAGTGAGCAAGAAAGAAGCTTGGTGCCATGCAACCACTGTCTGGTAACAACCAAAACACTGTATTGTCAATATTGAGTTAGTCACCAATCCATACTACTATGAAGAAAATTAGCTCCATTCCAGTCAGACTCATCACAGAGTAAGTAGGATTTCTCATTTCTTTCAAGCATGGAACACTTCAAAAGTCACTAATAGTTTATCATCACTACTAGTATTAACACACAAGGTTATTGAAATTGAGATTCCTATCAAAGAAAGTATTGTATAAATGTATATGGAAAAAGAACACACAACACTATATAGAAATAACTGAGCTACCTTTCCCACAGGGTGATATTCAATCATTTAGTAAYGCATTTACAGTGTCTTCTCAGCCTTTTAAGTAATCCTCACCACAATAACGTGATAAAAAAAAAAAATCAGGTCCAAGTTGGATGAAGAATGAGCAATTTATCATGTGATTATCTTTTTAATTCCTAGAATAAAACCTACAGCAGAATTCCTGGGGAGAACAAACAAACAAACTCTATAACAGTRTTCTTACTGAGTATTTATATTACTATTTCCACGATAATTTAAATATTTCTTTCCTAATAACAGTTTTAAAGCAAATCTCAGAATAACAGAGTCCAGGAACATTTCTGAGATCCTGAAAGATAATTTAGAGAAATGTAAAGGACAGAAGGTGAAAAAGGGCTAGGAGGAGAACATGTAATGAGTGCACATGTATCATCGTCCATAAATAGAAGGCTGTTGGACAAGTAGAGATAGTTCTTAATCATTAATTATTTTTTACCTTTTTGCAAATGACATTTATTACTTTACGTGAAAGTCCTTTAATTTTCTTATATTACCAGAAGCCAAATAACCCAAGGTTATGGAGGAACTGCAATTAAAACCACTAAGAAAATGGTAGTTTTACTCTAGGAAAAAAACATGTGAAAGACTACTGACTGATATCATGCTTGTGGAGTTAGAGAAGGTCAATATCGCAGTAAACCTAGAAAATGATATAATATTTGATTTACAGTTTTGGAACAGATAGGAGTTCCAGGGGGATGTTGGCTTTTCAACCTCACCAAAGCAAATGTCAGAATAGCGATGAGGACATAGATTRTCTAATTTACAGCATTCTGCTGTAGCCATTAAGCTGTTAAGCAGCATTATTTCAACTAATGGAAAACCATTAAATTTTTAGGGTGTCATTTAATGTTAGAAGAGCTGATCACTAAAGAACAATTGAGTTTCTACAGCATATTTTTTATGGCACTTAATTAGGGATATGTCCTCAAGTAAACTCATAAAACCTATGTCTCTCCTGCTTAAAGTTCCTTAGGTCATAGGCTCTTAAAATGCTAATAAATCTCTGCTAGTTGACATCACCTCCTGACTCTTCAAGTGAAATTTTCTTCACAGGTTATTATATTGCCTTCTTTCTTTCTGCATTAGGGGCCATCTTGTTAAATTATATGTTATCACTCTAAATCCATTGACCTTCACTATGTTAAAGTTCATAAGGCATCCAGTGATCAGCGGTACTACAAAATGCACTTTCAAATGATCACTTGATTGTCACTGTTCACGCTAATATAAATAATGATAATAAATAGTACAATACTACTATGGCTTAATTGAAATTAAATTTCTGTGAAGCTTTTCAATTTCAATAATTTCACATTGGAAGTACTACTTTAGGGGAATCTTGCAGAGGATTTGTTTCTTTTCCAAAACAGAAAAAGTATGTAAATTCAGATTTCTCTAGGGAGAATTAACTAATGAGTAGTACAGCTGATATAGGGCATAACAAAAATTTGTAGTTACAACCTTTCAAAGGAAGAATTTCCTATCTCTTCTTCATTTGAGTTCATTCATCTCAGCTTCATTTATCTTTAGAAACATAATGACAACATTAAGGTAGAACAGAATAAAGAACACCTTTTTAGGACACATAGAGAAGAATTTCAGCATATATGCACTCAGTAGATACTCTACATAACTCTACATATGTTTAAAACATAATCAGGGTTTTAAAAGATAAATTGTATAGACAAAATAAATGCATTTAAGAAGCAGAGTACTAGAAAATATAATATCCCTATAAGCATCTTTGACTGAAATAATTTTCAGGCTATAATCAAATATGTCAGTTTTACGTTATGTAGGTGTCAACAGTAGACATTATGAATAGAATTGCTTTTCTTGTAAGAAAATCCTGTCAAAGCTCAGAGGAGTAAAATAGTGTAAGCTTCCTGAAGTGATCTGCATGTCATGCTGCCTGTTTATTGGAGATTTGTTTGCTGATGGAGAAATTAGGGTCCCCAGCATCCAAAGGAAAGTAGTATTATCTGTATTGTCCCCTCTTTCTTCATAGTGTCAGTTCTTGTAAATTCCATTTTAAGAGATATTTTGGTTTAAATGCCTTTCTTACTGGCATCATAATGAACCAGAACCTCTGGTAGATACTTCATGCCTGAAGGTTGGTTTAAGACCAGCATCGCAGAGAAGTGCAGCATCAGCAATCCACTGGTATGATCACATCTCCAGAAAAGTGTCAGGAAGGAGTGGGAATTCTGCATGTCCCTTCCACACTCTGAGACTTATGGATGTTCTTGAAAGCCAAAGGAGAGTTTATGACAGGGTTGGATGGAAGGCACATTAGTGGTCTAGTACTGTGAGCTAAGGCATTGCAAGCAGAAGGGAGACTGGGTTGCTCAGTTTAACCATTGCCTTTTCACATTACAATGTGTGGACTGCTGTTCTCATGGCTGATTGAAATAGCATGGCATGGAGAAGGCAGAGCAGAAGACCATGCTGCCTTGACAGCAGATGGGGATAACCAAATGATTGGATTATCTGGGTAAAGTGGCCAGGCAACTCTTCGACATAACAGCAACGATAATATGTTCTACTGAATAAAGGTGGTTGGTGCACTTTATTTACACTATCAAAAGGAAGCCACTGAGTAGTAACCTRTTGAAGACAAAATAAAGCTTTCAGTTTGAACACTCACTTTAATATCCAAAAGTGTGGAAATATTCTCTTTGTCTTCCTTCACTTCTTTCTTTGCATCCCTTTTGTATTCAAAGCTTCTAATCATAGCACATAACAGGAAATTTAACAAGATTTGATTCTCTTAAACAAAAAGGCAAATATTTCAGTTGGCACRATCTGAGAAAAAAATGACTGTAGTTATATTCATTTTTCCCAGTATGAGAAAATTGCTCCTTTTACAGAAAATGTGACAGCAGTTCAGAAAGATGAAGTCATTAAGTCTATATAGGTGAATGGCAATGTATCCATAATATTTGGCCTCAGCTGGTGAAAATATCAACTTATTTCTATGAATTTACAGAAATATTTGTTTTCAAGTTATAAAGCAAATGAAAATTTTATACCCACAGTGTGCATACATTTTATATCAACGATGGCAATTTGTTCTTATTATTCCTTTAAATGGAATCTGCTTTGATARAGTAAGTTTACCTGAGGACTTGCTCACATACATAAAATCTTATGTGGTACAGGACCCAGATATAAAAAACTCCATTTAAAACTTACACTCTTACTCTTTTGACCCATTCAAGCATACTGAAACTCTCTTAATCCTTTTCTGAAAAGCAAGTATGTCATGAGATTTTACATATACCTGCCTTTAACTTGGGAAACTTTTTTCTCTCATGTTTTCAAGTATAAAGACACTGGAATTACCTTTTTCCAGTATTTTCCCCTATCCTCAAAATCTGATTATGAAAAACAAAATATACATTATTTTTAAAACTAAGAATTTATTTTTAGTGTAATATAAATTTAAACAGTCTAAACAAAGAATTATTTTTATTGTAAATCTAGTTGTTCGGGAGAAAAAAAATCATTACAGAAAAAAATACTTGTGGTTGTTCAAATGGTTATGCACTTTCTAGTRTGTACAAGCTGGTGTTATGATCTTCACTTCATTATTTCCATTCATCCTAATTCTGAACCTTCACTTTTCCTGATGAAGATAGAGGGGCAGTTGCAACAATTTATCAGTGTCCAGTGACTTCATCARGAGATTGTACAATGAGCTTTTGTAAAATGTAGATATCTAAATATTATATACTCTCCTTATATTAAATAAATTGGTACTTTCAAAACATATTTTTTTAGGAGAAGAAAACTTGCTTCTTCATCCTCTCATCAGATCATTGTTCATCTGATATATTACTGTCTSAAGTTGAAAACTTCTTTCAGATTAAAAGTGAACCTAAAGTGGTTGAACCAGACATGGATGTCTAAGTGTGAAATCTCCTGTCCCTTCAATTCTCTTCACAGACCAAGTGTTCTGGCCCTAACCAACTGGTGGCTCTGCCCTGCACTAGCCAGTGCCATTGCCAGGTCCAGGGAGAAGGTGTGTGTCTTCATTTCTAAAGGGAGAACTCTGAGTTTGTTATTTCTGCATTTCATGAAGTTCCACCTGATACACTTCTCCTGACAATCAGGATGGCATTACTCTGAATGACATTACTGCCTTCTGGCATATCAACTTGATCCCACTGGTTTGGCATCATCTGAGAACCTGAAGACAGCAAACTGTGTCACCTCCAAATCATTCATAAAGACATTTAACAGGACCAGAAAGAAATCCAGTGTGCAAATTCATTCCATGTGTACATTTTCAGGAGGTATATTTGAAAAACCATGAGAAGTCCCTTGTGACTGGCAAAAGAGAAAAAATCACTCCTACTTTTTAAAAGTGGAGAAAGAAAAACCCATGGAACTGCAGACTGCTGAGCTTTACCTATGTGCCTGTAAGTATCATGGAGCAGATCCTCGTGGAAGCAATGTTAAGGAGATGTCAACAAGTGAGGTTACTCCACTAATGGTTAGTCACAGGAACTCAAAATTGTCACCAGACRTTTCTTCACAATATAAAGCTTTGATGCTCAAAATAAAATGAAAATGTATCTACACAACTGTGAGATCAAGATGTTCATTATTTCATGTGAAGCATTCAGCATCAGTTCTCACTAAAACAATAGGGTCTAGGATATAATGTGACTATTAGTACTCAGCTCAGGAACCTGAAATTACAACTGCGTAACTAAAATACTGAAAAAAAACCAAATGTTTCAAATAACCATGGATTCCCTTGACTTCTCYGTATTTTCATCCATATGTATAGAATGTTAAAATTAACGGTCCCCACRCTCTAGTAATTTCAGATTTTTAATGCAAATAAATCTTCTTAGAACAAGTGTAGTTTTAATTTCAGAAATATGTTCCCATGAGCCAATTTGTAATTGATATGAGATGCCAGGAAAACCTAGGAAACAGCATTTCCTTTAAAAGAAGTTTTGACAAAAAGGAAGATACATCGAACTACAAAATTTGAAATTGAAAGGGACCTGTTGAGATCATATAGGAAGRAACTTATTGAGATCATCCAGCCCTGTTAAAGCAGTTAGTTACAACAGCTTACCCAGAAAAGTTTACAGTCTGGTTTTGACTGTCTCCCCACATGGAGAATCCACAACCCCTGGGCAGCCTCCTGCTGTGTATGAGAACACTAATTGCAAAAATGTTCTCTTTAAATTAAATGAATTATTATATTCTTTAATTTCTACCATTTTCTGTTATCCTATTGGTGGCCAGCAGTGGGAAGAATCTGGTTCCCTCATCTTCACTATCTGCTATTTGATCATATATATTGACAAAATCTGCTGTGTCCCATCCTCCCTTCACCCCTCCCCCTACAAGGCCTTCTCTGCTCCAAGCTGAACAGAACTAGATCCCTGTCATCCCTCAAATGAAAGACATGCCAGTCCCCTCATCACCTTTACTGCAGTCACTCTATTAAGTTCCCTGTTGCACTAGGGAGGCCTAGAACTCAACACATCAATCCAGACATAGTCATTTAAATTACCAGCTCCTTCAGTCTGATGGAAGCAGGTTCCTCCTAATAGAGCCCAAATGGAAGATAAGCAGAGAGTAACATTGAAGAGCGATGAATAAGCCCTGATAAACTTCCCATAACATTCCAAATCGAAATGCTGGCATTCAGTAGACATCTCTAGGTGAGGAGACAGGTCAACAGATGAGGCCCATCATTTTAAACAGCAGGGTCTCCTACCGTTTAACTATAACCTGTAAAGGTTTTGGCTCTTGAAGCCTCAGAGACAATCTGCAGTCTCTGATCCCTCTGATGCTGCAGTCCACTGACTGCCCTCAGGAGCTCTTTTGCTTGCCAGCACAGCTCCTTAAGAATCACACACCTTTTGCAGGCTAGAATAGGATCTGCCCCAGCTCAGCAAAAGGCCTGCAGCTTGAGCCTTGCAAAGGTGCATCCTCCTTCTGAAGCAACATTAAGGTCAGAGAATCCAACCACCTAGGGACAGTTGCTCTATCAGTACCTGTGGACTATGCCTTTTAGCAGACTCTGCTGGAAAGAGAAAATGTATCAATCCCTCCTTTGCATCCTGCTGCCCAAACCACCAGCTTTGCGGGTGATGAAACTGAGAGGACACTATCCTTATCCTTACCTTCCAATAGCAGGAATATTTAATACTTTTTAAAGTTTTAACACTTTAATACTCAACATCTAAATTTAGGACCTAGAGATAGCAGGTAATTTGACAATGAATTAGTTTACATTTTTTGCTGTGCATGATGTTTCTTCAGTTCAGTTTTGGAAAAAATAGATAAGAAATTAGAAATAAAGAAAAGAAAATATTTCCCTTTCTTAGGGCTTTTTGTTAGACAGTATTCTAATTCTCACACTGAATAAAAATAAAAAGCAAGGAGCCACTGTGCTCTGTATTTAGCCACATGTTTATTTTGTCACTTCTGTGACTTTTAAAATACACAACTTGAACTGTATCTAGTCCAATTGATGAGCTTTAGCAATATTTCAACTATACAAACAGAATATGGGACCTATTTAATGTTGGTTTTCACTTATTTATCCATTATCTAACTCCTTTTCTCTATTCACATGATTCCAATGAAGGAACCACTAACCTCATGAAGAATTTTTTGCATTGACTTCAATTGGGTAAGATCTAAACCAAGCCTAAATGTAAGAATTATTTCAGTGTTGGATCATTATTGGTAAGATTAATGTTTGATCATCATAAACTTTATTTCATCCTACTTATATTTTTTCTTTTTTTTTTTTCTTCTTTTTTTAATGTATATTCCATACCTTTGTGTTTGCATACATACTTACAGGTCATGGTTCATTTAATCTGGATACACGTGAGAGGAATCACTGAAGGGAACCTGGGCCATTCCAAATGTACGCATATCCACGTGAACAGCTATATTTGCTTATATAAATCTCATCCATATGGCGTGCCTAGTTTTATTTCACTTTCCATTGGGATCATTTTAGATTACAGTAGCTGTTTAAACAGTTGAAATGTATTGGTTTAATGGGCACTTCGGGGAAAATACTGGAAGTAGATTAATGTGTTAGACAKCAGGAGTTTAAGCATAGATAAGGAAAGGCCTAAGCCAGAGAGCAGAGAGGGRTAGAAAATGGAGAGAGGCATGGGAATTAGAAATGTAAAACACTGTCATTTGAAGAACATGCTGTGTTTTCAGATTACTTGGACTGAATAATAAAGCCAGGTCTGCAAAATGATACTTTATATTTTCRAGTAGAAGGCCTCTTCTGGGACAGGAAACCCCTGGAAAGTGAATGTTACAGATGTTATCATATATAGTCATTCAGTTATGAAATCAATCTATGTCTGTACTATCCTCCTTCAAAAAACAGTCAGACAYTTAAGTTCTTTTAATGTAATTGATAGAGTTCTGGATTAAAACACAGATTTACAGAAACAAGGTGGTGACAAACTAGTAACTTCACCGTGTACATAAAAATGTAAGACTGAATCATGTCAGTATTCTGCACATTTCCATTCTTATGGTGCTGGGACCATTTTGGGGGAATAGCATACTTTAAGCAGTCCTCAATAATACCAAATAAGTGAATGAAGTAAAATTACTTCACWCCTTTGCCCCAATTTGCTGTTTGCTTCCAGTTTCATCTAGTCATTACTGAATGTGCCTGCTTTATCAAGAAGTGTGTCTAATCCATCTTGCTGCCTTTATAAATAGTCTTTACCATAGGGCCTCAGGGAAAAAAATAAAAGAAAAAAGGTTTTATATCTGTAGCCATAACCAAATGAAATCATGATAGATGCCAGCATCTTTAGCTATGTACATAAGAGAGTGTTTACAYTGGAGGTAAATTAAGGAAAATGTGTAGAATTGAATGGTACATTGAGGATAACTCTGGTTTCAATATGTGTTTTTATTTTACCTTATGTTTTTACTACATATTTCCACCTATTTCTTCTGTCACCTAACAGATATAGATTAACCTCGAGAAACATACTGATATTGGGAAAAAGAACGACCTTTCTGTGGGACCGTCTATGGTAGATTAGTTATTTTGAATATTAAGCATGCAAGAGTTAATAATCCAAAACTAAGTGAATATTTTTGGACTTYCTTCATAGCCTGTGTTGGAAAAGAAGCAGTTTTGGAAGCTGATTCTGATAGCAAATTTTAAGAGCAGGGCCACATCCTGCTGCTGCTCTGGCCTGTGACCTGTCGTGTAYGGCCACTGGACCCAGCTCACTGCCCAAGCACCTGGTCTGTGCCCAGGCTAAGGGAGGGGCTTCTGCTTTCCTGTTTGCAGGTTCAGCCAGCAGCAAAGCTGAGAACACACCTCGAGAGACACACAAAGACACAATCACACAGAGGACACAGACACAGTCTGTCACACAGGCAGCCACAGGCTAGGGGTTGCCTTTAACAGCACCACATTTTCATGACTCACRCCAGGCATAAGTGCAGACAGATGTGTTCCCTCCTCTTGGGCTGACAGAGGCAAGAGGTTACAAGTGCAGTGCCTATGTGAACTCTCCAGGTCCAGAAACACATGCACATTCATGGAAGCACTGAGCACTGTGATACCAGTTCCTCCTGCCTGGCACCCCTGTCTGAATCCCATTTCCTCCCCACACATTCCTGACTCACCAGCAGGTCCATTTGGCTGCTCGCTGGAAACACACAACACTCACATACTCATAAGTCTCCACTAAATACCAGCACAGATCCTGCCCACCTCCCCATCTCTACCCAAACGTGGGCACCCAACTTGCTGGCTGGTCCGGCTTGGAGTTTGCCAGTGAATCYCACATACATCTGGCTTGAGGAAGACACAAACACTGCCATCCTCCAAAACAAGGTATATGGTCTATGGCCTGTAGTCCCACTATAGCCATGGTGGTTGAGTCCATCGCTTGCCTCACTCTCCCTGGTTCCTCCAGTGGCTTGTCCTGSTTTTGGCTGGGATAGAGTTAATTTTCTTCTTAGCATCCGKTACACTGCTGAAATGGAGAAAATTAACTCTATCCCAGCCAAAAACCAGGACAGTGGTTTTGGGAACAGACACTGTTCCTACCCTGGTGAATTCATAGAACCCAACTGGCTCCTGAAGCCAATGCCACAGGCAAAGAGCCCGGTCTGACTCCAGGAGATGATACCCTGTCCACCCRTGTTGGTCCCCTCAGTAGCTTGCACCAAGTCCCTGCAGCATTCACACAGACATGGGGTGGATTGTGATAGTATGTGGGCACAGAGTCAAGATTTAATAAGAAAATATGAGAAGACAGGACAAACCGGTGATCAAGAGCAGAGCATGGTCAGATACATGAGCTAGCCAKCTCTGATTAACCTGCCATCAGCCCTGTATTACATATTTTTCTGTATATTCTTACTTTGTTTCTCCCTTCTCCCCCTTCCTCTTCGCATTGCATGTTCACACCAACCCCTTCCAACATCCTCAATCCTCAGGTCTGCATCCTTCTGAGTTGCAGAAGGAGCCAGTTTGCTCTTGATACTTCATCACCTAGTGTGACTGACTCACTGTTTCTGCCTACTGTCTCTATAAATGTTAAATGGACAGGTTTTAAGACCATCTGGTTTCTCTCTCCCTTTCCTCATCCACTCAAATTAAAAAAAAAAAAAMCACAACAAATATTTTCACACTCCACATACTCTTCAGGGCAGTGGCAAGGTTTGTTCTTTTTACAACTTCTCTTATAATTTCTTGGTCAGGTGTGTCTTCACATGTTTTGATTTGACTCCTTTGACCAGGTGTCCTTAGAGGAGAAGATATTCTCCTTCAACACACCCTTACGGATTTATTTGATTTAGGATGTYTTACACAGCCTGTGATAAATTGCTCTTTAACCTCATATATATTTTTGAGAGGGCTGTATGAAGTAATAGTTGAGTGCTCTGAAGACAGTAATGTATGTGGAGGGTGCTGCAGATCTTCCTCAGATCAGTAGGAGCAATGATATAAGGAGTACCTGTGTCCTGTTTCAGAGCAGTACATCAATAAAAGAGAATGAAGAACCAGTTCAAACCATGGAGCCCTAYGCTGGTAGCTCACATGCTGCCTCTGTTTTACACTGCTCCAAATCTCTCTTGAGCAAATTTATTACAGAAGGGGGTAGCTGTAAATACTGTGATTAGGAGCCAGTCTGTTCTACTTCATCTTGGAGACAGGCATCAGTCTTTGTCCCTCTTTCATTTAGTGCAAGAGCTGTAATTACTCTGTCCAGGTAAATAATGCTTTTTTCTGGGTAAAAACTCTTTGTGGGAGGTGAAATGTTAAGTGTGCAGAAGGTCAGTGCAGCTGCCTACTGGAAGAGATTCTAAAGAAGACAGTGGAGAGCTAAAAGAAGATAGAGGCTTTGTCTTCCAATATGGCAAGGGCAAGATGATAGGAATGTTCCATATTTAGGAATATCCCAGGACGTCAAAATAGCTCTTGGAATAGTTCTGTTAACACTCAGACATCTGCACCTGAAGCATTTTGTAAAGAAAAAAATAAAACATAAGACTGTAARTCGTGCACTTTTCAAGAAAATCTGAGCATAATCTTACAGTTGTCAGATACCTTCCTCCAATTTCTATGTCTCAGTCTTACAGTGACAATAATTGTTCTGAATTTAATTGTTTAATCTAAAAGCATTCCCAGTATCTGGTATTAGTGATGGGACATATTGATGGTTGGAATATTGATCCTTGAAAAAAATATTATAGGACATTGATTAAAATATAGATCATCTACTGAGCAGCATAATCTTTCCGAGAGTTACTAAAATTTTTCAGGTTTTTAGTTCTGCATTATAGATAGCACTCCTTTTTCTCCATACTGTGATTCATAATTTCATAGGCTTTGAATTCTATCTGAGTGATGAGATGCAGGGAACAAATGTCTTAGGACCTCAAGTCAAATAATGGTCCAACAGGTAGGATCACTGAGTTATTCATGGATTACTGGGTGTAAATTGTTAGACATTTGAGAAATTCCACAGCTTAAAAATGTATTATCTTTTAAGAAAGTTAAGCAATCTTTTAAAGTTACATTAACTTTTCAGAGCATTTTTGTAATTATAAAGATCCTAATTMATAAGGAAAAAGGAATCAAGAAAATATCTATCCTTCCCCTATTAGGCTGTTCTGACATTAAAATCAGTATAATTAAAATTTCCCAACCTGTATGATTTTAAATCAGTAATATATTCAGCCTAACAAAAATAAAAAACAGTTCTGACAGTGGATATTTAGTTCCACTGCTCTTTAAAAGTAAACCAAACCCTGTAAATTATTAATAGAAGGTAAATATGGAAGAAAAACAGAACCTTTTCACTGCAAACAACGAATTTCCAAAAAGTTGAGCTGTGTAAGTTGTAAAAATATTCTTTTTTGTTAACATGACAAAAAAACAGTGAACAATTCTTTACCAGTAAGCCCACTGAAAAAGAAGTTCGTACACAAGAAGTACAATATAGAATCAATTTTAAGAACTGTCCAAGGAAAAGTGATTGTGTTTTATGAATAATGGTGTTGTGCTGTAAACTATTCTCTCGTTTCCTTGTGTAGTCCAGTCTAGAGGTGTGAAAAAGCTTAGCAAGGAGTTCAGACAGGCTGAAAATTAAAGCTTGGCCTTGAAATTCTTTGCAAGCATTTCAAATCAGTAAAACATGCATCTAGAAGTTTCCAGCCTTGAGTACACAGATTCTATTTCTTTTCTTTTTTTTTTTTTTTAAACTGGAATTTACTCCTCCTTGAAAGGGATGGACTGATTTCCCCAGGAAGTAATATTTGAACCTAGTACAGGCAACAAACAAATTGGTTTTCAGTTTCCTGAAAGATGTAACATGGTCTTCTACTTAATATTTCTTAAAAATATATATTCCCAAAATTTGATTCAATCCTACAACACAAAACACTATTAATTTACCATATTTCTTACAAAATACTAAGCAAATTAGKGAAATTTTGCTTTATCTAAGAATCAAACCACCACTTTCTTTACAACAAAGAGCTGAAAAAATGTGTTCCTTTGCTTGTGGTTATCTTCAAGAGTCAATTTCAATKTAAACAATGGGTGCATGAAATTGCTTCATAAAATACAATGTCTRTCAAGACAAGTGTACATTGAAATTACAACATGATGATCAAACAGAGCTTATTCTAATAAGAATTCATAAGAATTATAAGCCAATGGGCACTTTTTCCCCCAGAACTTAATTATTAGTAAAATAGTTACAAATAAAATAATGAAAAAATTGCATTGTTAATCTCTGTGTTCATACACCCCTGTTTAAAGATTCATATTATATAGGGTATATAGATAAATGAATTTTGTCCCTACAAAACCTAATTATGGTTCATATGCATTTGCATATAGACTGTGACTGGCTTACATAAAAAAAAACACAGTCTCTCATACAGTTAGARGTCAAATAATGCAGACATGCATTAAAATGTTATCTAACTGTTCTGATAGAAGATATCAAAATAATAGCAAAATATTATGTAATTATAATGACAATAACATAATTTCTTTTTCTTCCTTTGTATGCTATGCCAGTCAAAGTCAGTAAAGGTTATGGATAGAAAACAAATTTTATGCCTCACTTGCGGAAAGCAGTCAGGTATGCTGAAGATCCAGCAGTCTGTGGAACACTTTGTACAAATGTATTAGGCTATGAATATKTGAAGAAGGGAAATGCGTAAGACGTAAAAATAATTCTCTGTGACCTTTCTCTTCTACTCCCTTTATTAGAAARACCTCAACTCTGTAAAGAAATGTATGTAATTTTCTCATATTTTAGAAGTGCATATTTTTCTTACCCTCTGCAGAGTTTTCATTACCCTCACTCAACAGAGTCTGAAGTAGAAATTCCTGCCTATGTGGTGTACAAGATTTGGGTTTAAAAATTAACATAATTCTATATTTGGTTGAAATCCTGCAGAAATGTTTTTAGCTATGTAATATAAGTATTAATTTCAAAACGTTTTGAAGGTAGACAGGCTTGGAGGATTTTGGGTTTTGTTTGTTTGTTTGTTTTAAGACATGAACTTGAGAGATATTTTTAACCCCTGAAAGGCAACAAGCAAATTGGTTTTCAGTTTCCTGCAAGATGTAACATGGTCTTCTATTTAATATTTCTTAAAAATATATATTCCCTTTCTTTGAAACTTTTCTTTGAAACCTGCTTTATCTTTCTTTGAAACCTGCTTTAGAATATCCACAGTGCTAGTATTATAATATGCCATATTTTTCAGATTCTTGCTGTTTCTGTTTTTACTTCCACGAAAGGAACAGTATAGAAAATAAAACTGTTTATTGTTTCTGTCTCTCACAAAGTATCATTTTGTGAGTGCATCGTTTTGCTGCATATTTTTGTTGAGAATGGAATTTAAATTGAATAGAACTGGTCTATCAAATAGCTGGAAATAATTGGCAGGCATGGTTAAACTCAGAATTGAATTCAGTCTTGGATAGCACTGCAAATGTATTTATCTGGAGAGTTACTTGCACAGTATATTGCCTTTTTTATGGAAACTGCATGAAGCAAGAAGAAAGAAAATGAAACAACAAAAATCCTTGTAATAGCTTTCAACTTCTTAAAGTTCTAAAAATATTTGCCTTTGGAATTCTCTTTGATAGTAAACATTTTAAAAATTGATTCAAAACAAGCTTTCTCTTCTGAAACAAGGCTGGAAGCAAAATGGAATAATTTAGTAAGAATTCACATTAAACTATTTTCCCTGTATCTCACAATTGTTACATATTTGTGCTCTATTATAAATATGGAAAATAATTTGTGTGTGGGTTTAATTTAATTAAATTTGTATTATAAAARTATATTTTTATGGCCCGTATGCTTGCTGTTTTGACCAAAACCCAACCAACCAACCAACCAACCCAAAAATCACAAACCAAATACCCTCCAAAATAYTACTAAGAATGGAAAATTACAGTATAGTATGTTACTAAAATTGAAATATGTTGCCATAGAAATAAACCCACAAAGCTTTTAGAATATGACTTTACATAAAATATTAAAAGTGTTTTTYATATTTTATATCTATATGCAATACACATGTATAAATTGCATTACCAAAAATTAATCCTGTAAGTCAAAAAGTTTGATTTTTCTTACTCATATCTTTTCTAGAAATAACAGAGTAAAAATATTCTAGTTAATTCCTGATTTCCTTTAATTGTCTTGCCTACCATTTCTTTGTCTACATATTCTTCATTTGGCACAATTAAATTGTGTAATTATGATATAATTAATAATTTTCTTAGGATTTTAGTACAGCCTGTAAATACGTTTCTATTGGATTTAATTCTTGTGACAGAAGTTCCAAAGTTTTAAGAACCATGTGTGCTGCAATGTGAGTGGAATATTGGGTCTAAAGCATCCTCAGTTGTTGAAACATTTTTTCCTGCATTCTCTAGGGACAAACTGCAACTGATGTAAATGCACAGGGACATAGAAGAGAGGGAAATGTTGARGATTTCTAGTTTGTGAGTCTGGAAACTATTGGTATCGCATATGTGTATTATAAAGTATTATTTATCAGACCACATAATAAGAGTATGTGAAAATTACTTACAMAACTTTATCCACATATTTCTCTTTCAGTTAATATTTTTGCAAAAAATACACATCAGAATTTTAAAATATTGAARTTGCTTTAACAAAAAAAAATTACACATATTTCTCCAAAGTCTATCCTGCCAGCTGGTGTGACCRTCCCACTGAGTACCAAAACTCAAAGGAAGCTCCTGGCAGTCTTCCTTTGACATATTTAAGGGAAAATGATAGTCACGAGGACACATGGAAGGAGAAAAGGAAGTAGCAGARGAAAACAAGGAAAAGGTCATTTTTGTGGATGTAGCTAGTGAGGCAGTCTTGGAAAAAGGCCATTGGGCCTTCTCAAGAGGATGTGGTTCTGCAGGACTGCCGTGGTGGGGCAGGGCAGCCCAAGGAAATACTGTCAGTGAGCAACTCATGGCAGGACAGGGACATTCCTGAGGGACTACAGCTCACAGGTGACCCATGCTGTAACAGATGAAAATCAGTAAATAACATGGTRTGGTGGAGGAAAACAAAAGAAGGAACAAGGGAAAGAAAAGATTTTGCACTGACCTCATGGTTCTGCCCTGSCTGTCACTTTGTTGAGGCAACTGGGAGAAACTACATGTATCACACAACAAAAAACAGGAGTACAGTCAGCTAGGGGTGTTTTCATGAATTGGCAATACRTTGAATTAAAATCTCTCAAGTTAAGGTTATTTTACCAGACAGAAAAGAGAACTAAAAGAAGAAGAGGTCAAGGAATAGCCTCTTGACCACCAGAAATGCTGCCACATTTAAAATATGCTTAGAACYAGTTCAGGGAAAAATAGATACATGAGGGGAAAAATAAGGATAGATAAAAAGTATAGATTAAGCACTCTTGTGAGCTGATCCAATCTAGACCACAGGAACTGTGTTAAATTTAGTACAACACAGTGAACATCTGACAGAGAATTTGTCAGTCCAGAGGGCAACATTTCATCTATTTTGACTTGATGAAGGAGAATGATTCCTCTGGCCTAAGTCTAACTTTGTGCTGTGGGTTGAATAAATATCAATTCTTGCACCACATTAGATGTGCTCTCAGTCTTCATCCTTCAATGCAGTTTCACAAAAAATKACTCCAGATTGCAAACTTTAACACAGCTTTAATAAGGAAAAAATCATTAAATGTAGAAAATTGTGAGTTTCCCTTCTTTCTAAAGGGAACTTCTGATTGAAATAAAACTCACATATAAATAACCTCTGTCTAATAGCCACTGATGAAGCTACAGTGCTACAATATGTCTTTGAATCGTTGCCTTATCCCATACAGCTAAAAGCATTTGTTTACTGCTGCGCCAAGAGATTTCATGGTTTAATTATTGCATGAAAAAACATTTTCATTCTGTTCATTTTATAAGCCTGATGTGTCTGAAAACTTCATGTTCTGTTGTTAGAAATGTTGAATAACTTTTCTTGTTTCCCTCGACTGAGGTCCCTGTGATAACACAGATCATTGGTGCTCTCTCTGTGTCCCATAATTTTGTTCCAATGTACATTTTACAACTGCAAGGTTTATCATCTATTTCCATTCTATCATTTTAAGCTTTYATATATTTAGCTCATGATTACCYGATCTAATTACAATGTGCATTTACRGATTGTCCAAAYAGAAGTCCCAGAAGGCTTGGGTSGGTGGATTTCTCCATTACCACYAGTAGTGAATAAGYGCTGTTTTTCAAAGGCTTTAAAACTATTTTCAAAAACTCCCCTTCAATATCCAAATCACACAAGTTACATAATTTTTTACATTTTCAAGTATATAATAATCCTTTAATTTTGATTTCTCTATATGTACTAGTTAAGTATATTTTGTGTCTTTTTTCTATTTTGCTGAATGCTTTCTTCTCTTGCACAGATTCACAGACTGATTGAGGTTAGGAGGGACCTCTGGAGGAYATCTAGTTCAACTTACCCTGCTCAAGAAGGGCCACCTACAATAAATTGATCAGGAACATGTCCAGAATAATTTTTAGTGTCTTTGAGGAGGAAGACTACAAAACCTGCCTGGACAGCCTGTAAAAAAACTGTAAGAAAAAGTGAACAAAAACTGTTTTCTGATGTTTAGAGGGAACCTCCTGTGTTTCAGATTGGTCTCATTGCTTTTGATCTTGTTACTGGGCTTTGTCTTATTTGCATTTCCTTCTAAGTTCAGGGAAACAATACTTGTTGACAATTAATAAAAGAGTGGGACAACAACAAATAAAAGCAAAACCAAAACCTGAACCTCCCTCTGTCTCACACAGGGACAAAAATTTGTCTCTTCTCCAAGAAGGGAATCYTCCTATACTAAAACCTTGCCACATAAAATCAGTACGTGTATATGTGAATTCACAATGGCCCCGTGGGAGTGCGAGGGTCTGTGTGCCTGACACTGTTTTTGTTAGTCTTATGCTAACATTGATAGGAAAACAGAGAGTTTCTTTTCTCCAATGCTCGATACACCAATTTACATAAGAATAATGCTGCAAATATAAAGACAAGCAGCACAATAAAAATCGTCATCAAATAGACTTCACAATACTTAATAAATATTCATTTTGAAAATTCCATTTAACATTTTTAGAATGAAACCACATTACTTTTTTCTTTGCAATATGCAAATTTGACTACTAATACTAATGTAGTAATTTAATTATACAGTAAGTATAATGAAACTACTTGGGTTAAAGGAACGTAATTTATGGAAAACACTGTAAAGAACTAGTGTTATCTGTGTGAACCACACAGCTCAGATATTTCTGTTCAACAATTTAAATTRCCAGTATTATCCTCCAACACAATTCCTCCACAATTAAAACCTTCCTGGCTTATTAGATGGTTCCTAGCCAATATGGTTAATTCATTATTCTTATGCTGCTCATACAACTGAGATACTCACGATTTTTTGTTACATTGTTATTCCCTCTCTTCATGCCTGTGATTGACCTATGTTATAAGAGCAAAATTCAGATGAAAATTTGAATATTTAGTTAGGAATTTTTCATTTTACTCTGTGGCAATCTCTCCTTATATACATATATCTATATCATCTAYGTCCAGATATATGTCTACATCTATAGTATGCATAGAAGAGAATTCAGGTCTACTTGCACAAAATGATTTAATGCAACAAACTACTATTTACTTTTGTTCAATAGTTTTCATTATGGAAGCCGTAAATCAAGGGTATCAAAAATTTAGCMATTAAACTACAATCCTGAAGACCTGGAGTCTGTTAACTCTGTCTTCATGGGTCGTATCATTGTGCATTTGAACCATACTATATTTTTATATAAACCAATAGATTTTAAAATATGGAGTTTGATAAAATCTCATGACTTTTGAAATGGAGGCATAAGTAAAGCATTTTTTMAGGTAGGAGTCATAATGAATTCTGTAATCTAGTGGCAATTTATGTCATAGAACTATTTMTGTGGATATGGTTTAGGGGTGATTATTGTGGTGCTAAGTTGATGCTTGTACTATTTTGTCTAGAAGGTATCTTCCAGACTTGATGATTCAGCGATTCTTTGGTTTTTGTAGTCAAACAAAGCAAACAAGTAAACTTGTTTATATTTTTCCTCAAAAACAAAGTTCATCTTGCATATTGCAAATTATATTTTGTAAGATAATGAATGCCTCGAAGATTCCAAGCACAGAGTAATTTAAATTATTGTATTTTATGCTGAGTGACCAACAGTTACTTAATATTTTTWTTATTATTATTATTATTATTTTAATTTTGTTTACTAGCAGTTTCTGTTCAGAGGAACCTGAACCTCTAGAGTGTAGCTCCAGGCTTAATAGTGAAAACAGTCTGCTCTATGGTATCTGACAGTAAATGCTGACTTTTCAGGTCAATAAATGCCTTTTCATCAGATGGAGAGTGCAGGTTCTGGTCTAAAAATTGGGAAAAAACTTTGGAAACATCAGGAAAAACAGCAGGAAGCAATCTAGAAGCTGTGTTGCTGGCAAATGGAAGTCAGACGAGAATGGAAGAGACAGCTGTAGGTRTGCTGACATTCATCAGTAGGCTTGCTAACAAAACAAAACTTTCCAGTGTGCTCAAAGAATCAGAAGATACTACTCAGATACTTCAGTAACTTAAGTAGGTAAAGGTAATYCCCAATATCAATGCAGACTGGGTGGCAAATTGAAAGAGACAAGACTTGCAGAAAAAGTCTTGGAGATACTGATGGACAGAAAAATTGATACGGGTCAGCAATGAATGGCCCAAAAAGCCAATCTTTGTGTAATTTTACACCTCATCCAGGTTTTACAACCCAGAATTTATAGCTTAGAAAARCAATCCTAACCTGAGACACATTAAAAAAAAAGGATGGTGAGTAGGTTGAGAGGGATGTTCCTCTTTCTCTATTCCACTCTCATAAGAAGTGACCTGAAATATAAATCCAGTCCTGGGGTATCCAGTACAAGAAARACATGGAACTGTTAGAATTGSATYCAAAGGAGAGCCACTGAAGTGGTCAGGGGGCTGGAACATGCTTTCTGTGAAAAAGGCTGAGACACTTGAGGTTTCCAGTCTAGAGAAGAAAAAGGTCTTAGGGAAACTTAAAACAGCCTTCCATCACTAGAGGGCCCTACAAGAAAGCTGGAGAGGAACTTTCTCACAAGACCATGAAGTGGTAGGAGGTGGGATAATGGCTTTAAACTGAAAGAGTATAGGTTTGGACTGGACATAAGGAAGACTGATTTATTTATTTTTTTACTTTGAAGGTAGTGAGACACTGGAACACTTTGCCCAGAGGGCTGATAGATGCCCCATCATTGAAAGTGTTCAAGGCAAGCTTGGACAGGGCATTCAAAAGTTTGTTCTAGTGGAAAGTGTCCATGCCCATGTCAGGGAGGTTGGAACAAGATGTACTTTAAAGTTTCCCTCCAACACAAACTATTCTGAGATGAAGTCAAAATTTTTCTTCTGTATTTAGTGCCTTTTTKCCTCAATGTTTGCCCCTACGTTAGGATGTTTGGGAAACATTAATTTCCATGAAGTCTGAGGAAAAAAGCACCTTCAGTGCCCCATGTTTTCTGTTGCTTCTATAACATAAAAAACCCAAAAAGTCAGCAAGTTTTCGTAGAACAGAATTCTATGAAGACAGGGTGTGATTGTTTGGCTCGCTTTTTCTTTTTCTGGTGATATTCCTGTAGAATTCCCTTTGTTTCCCTTTCTACCCTCAGCCAGTATGAACTCTGGACACACTCTAATCTTCCCAGTTTCTTTTCTACAGACACRGGTCGTATGCTTATAAGACTCCTTTGTATCTTGTCCCTATTTCTACCTCCTGTATACCTACTTCTTGTGTTCAAGTTCAATTAAAGACATTCAGCATAGTTGGAACTTTCTTGGAGATAACTATGGATTGTTCTGGTGCTTTTAGAAATCTGTCTTTAAAAACTGATCATGTATCCTGGGATCCCTCACCCTTTAAGGTAGAGATTTTCCTAAGAAATCTTGCTTACTGCATCCCAGGAATAGCAACAATCTGTTATTCTGAGATCTTTAGTCCATCATTAGTTATTCTCACTGCCCTGAGGAAATACATGAGTGAATTTTCTCGTAARTTTTTAGGAAAGTATTAGCTATACATTTTTTTTTTTATTTTAGTTTGAACATGAGTATTAATAGTATTATAACTGGACCCAAAATAGATGTTTGATGTATTTTACATAGATCTTTCAGATTTTAGTTAAGCTAAAACAAAGTTTGGGGGGCTCGCCATACTCAGTATTCYCTTTTTAAATAGAATGAAGATTTGAGTGAAGTAAATGTTTTGGAAAGTGTTTCTAAAGGATTGCTTACTGAGAYAGTAATAATTTGTAAAAAAAGCTGTATTCTGTCCTTCATAATTATATTATGAACTCCATTATTTTATATTTATTTTTGTTAKTAATGTCTTCATTCTTGTGCCTGTGTAATCATTGTCAGAATCAATAAACTGTAAAATGAAATGACAATATCTTATGAATTCTAGACATAGCTTTAAATAGTGCTGTTGAGATTCAAAATCTGGTAAACTCTTCTCTACCTGGTAAACACCAGTCACTGTATGTCAACATATATATATTTTATATATTTTTATATATATATATGTAGGTAGGTAGGTAGGTAGGTAGGTATATATATGTGTATATATATATATACATTGCAGAGATGTGTCATGAATTTTTTTTTTTTATTGACTTGAAAAATGCATCACTTCATCTGAATGTCTTTCTTATCAAAGTATAATGCACATTRTAGTATTCAGAGAATTTTTGGCAGCTGCTCTTTTAACAGTTGAAAACAATATATGATGTCAGCAGAGAAATCTTCATAGAAGTGTAGCTATTAAAAAAATCTGAAGACAATTTCCAAATTCTGTTGAAAAAAGGTATTTAAATAATTCTTACAATGCTGACAACTTTCTAATCAGATGTTAATCTATGAACTTTTCTCATTAAATCTGAARATGACTAGATTAAGAAGAGATGTTTCAAATAACTACTGATAGAGAAAACAAGTTAGAAGAGTAGATGTATTCAGTCCTGAATACATCTACTCCAGGACAGGGAAAGAAAATAAGATTATAAAGATTATAAGGCCACAGTTTGAAGCCTGTTATAACTTGCCCTGGAAATTGAAAAAAAACAAATGGATTGTATAATTTTCAGTGGTTTGGTGAATGTTTTTTCTACCTCAAAAGAGTATTTGAACTTTTTTCCTTATTATTACAAGCTCCAGAATGAAGATCAATCTTTTCTGTCCCATTCCTATTCTGTAAAAAAGCTAAAAGTAGATACAATGATCTTCTGCCACAAAATGATTCTCGAGTGTACTATCTTAACCTGCATAAAAAAATCAAACCAGATGTCTACAGTTCATCAGCATGATAGAAAACTATTTAGACCAACGTTAGTACAAAGTTTATGGTAACYTTTGTTACTTGAATCAAAGAAAAAAATGTTTTAAGGGTTTTGTGACTATTCACAGAAAAGGAAAAAACAGAATTGGAACTGATATTTTAGAAAGAAAAAGTGATTTAAAATATTAAAATATCGAAATATTAATGGGTCAAAATCAATGAGTTGTTATACACACCTTTCCTCACTTATCAGCACTAGAATTCAGGTATTCCTGTAAGAAAACTCTACAAAATATTTTATAAATATCATTTCTATTCCTGCAATATTGAGAGTTTCATAGCTGCTTTAATAATCCATAAACGGATGTTAAAACTTTAATTAATTTATTTAAAGTTTACTATTCCAGATGTTATTTGGGTCAGTGTATTTACCAATATGAATTTTTTTCTTTTCAATAAGAATGAATATTCCCATATCCCTTGACACTTAATTTCTGAACATAAAAAATAATTGGAGGTAGTCAGGTGGGGATTGTTMAACAAGTAAGGAATTTTTATTTATGCTCTGTGTTCTTAGCTGTGAAATAAATTATTGTTTATTTTTCATGGCAGTAAATATGCGCAGGAGATGTTAGCTGTAAGGGCTAAGTCTTTTTACAAATAATACTTTAAGAAATGCTGTCATTTATGAGTTTCAGTGCCTTTTCAGGCAGGATTTCTGAATTATGAGGCATTTTCTGAGAGCCACTGCAAATAAATTTCAGTCTAAGTGTTCACGAACTGTACACTTGAGCATTTCCACCATTATTTTCTCTCTTTAGAGGGCTATAAATCACAACCATCATTATAACAAAGGATTCACAAAAAATACTATGAATAACCTACATTTAGATTGATGGTCACTTGTACCATTTACAAGATTGGTGATGCAGTTGACATAAGAAAAGGAAGAGATACCACCAGTGGGACCTGGAAAAACTTGGGAAACGGGCTCATGGGAATCTCACTATGTTCAACAAGTACAATGCAAAGTCCTGCAACTGGGTCAGGGCAACCCCAGACATGAGTACAGACTTCAGGAAGAACTCATTGAGCATTCTGGTGGACAAAAATCTGGACATGAGCCAACAATGTGAGCTTGCAGTCCAGAAGGCTAACTGTATCCTGGGCTGAATCGAAAAGAGTATGTTCAGGAGGTTGAGGAAGATGATTCTGTCCTTCTACTGTGCCCTTTGGAGACTCCACTTGGAGTACTTCATCCAGGTCTGGGGTCCTCAGCACAAAAAAGACATAGACCTGCTGGAGTGGGTCAGGAGGAGGCCACAAAGATGGTCAGAGAGCTGGGATATCTTTCACAAAGACAGGCTGAGACAACAGAAGTTGCAAAGCACGGAGAAGAGAAGGCTCTTGGGAGACCTCATTGCAGGCTTTCCAGTACTTAAAGGAGGCTTATAAAAAAAAGAGGATGAGCAACTTTTAACAGATAATTAGATGGCAAGGGGGACCAGTTTTAAACTAAAAGAGGAGAGATTTAGATTAGATATTAGGAAGTCAGAGATGGTGAAACACTAGAAGAGTTTGCTCTAAGAAGTTGTTCAAGGCCAGGTTGGATGGGGCCTTGATCATCCTTATCTAATGCATATCATCCCTGCCCATGCAAGGGTGGATGGAACCAAGTGATCCCTAAGGTCCTTTCCGACCAAATCCTTTCCATGATTGTATTATTTAGATACAGGAATTTACCCAATGCTTCAGAAATACCTGAATGCTCACAAGATTACAAATCACCATTTTTTTTTCAAATAAATCTGATAACTAAGTACAAGAAATAAAACAACAACAAAAAATAAAACAGCAGCAACAAAAACAAACTTCCACACACTTCCCCCCCATCCTTTACTGCCCCCATCAAAAAAATGCAAACCCCAAACTTTTTCACTCAAAGTTTGATTAAACATTGGAAGAGATTGCCCAGACAGATTGTGGAGACACCATCCTTGAAGAAATGTCAAACTTGATAGAAAACAGCCTGGCAGGAGTTGTTCTATTTGACCATGCTATGGGCTAGGGTTTGGACCTGATGATCTGGAGAACTTTTCTGACTTCAACCATTTGATGTTTCTAACGATTTCACTATTTTTCTTCACTGAAGATAATTTTCTCTGCCACAGCACGGGGAGAAATGAATGCTTAAAGAAGATAATATGTTTTTCATATTTGCATCTCTCCAGTCACCAGTCACCAGGAATGTGGACAGGAAGCCTGATCTGTACACTGGCACCCCAGGCACTACAGAACTAAAAGAATGAAAATTCTCTAGGAGAATGTGAACATGGGCTTTTGCTTCCTTCTTTTTTTTTTTTTTTTTTTTTTTTTTTTTTTGAACTTGAAGTATGAGCTTGCAAATGTTTTCTTCCTTTTTTTATGATCTTCATTTATAATCTAAATGAAGCAAGGACAGAGTATATTAATAGTGAGAAATGTTATCTTTTAACAATTTTTCATATAGTGTCTTTAATTAATTTAAAAATAATCATAAACATAGTGCTGTGTTTGCAATTAAAATTTCCTGCCAATAATTCATGGAGGTATTGCTAGAAGAAACAATTCAAATTTTATAGACGAGATTGCTTCAAGGTGCTATTCAGACTAAAATGCAAAGGATCTTGTGCACATCCCTTTGTGCMTTCAAAACTGGGGCCTTCATTATAGTGTTAACAGTAGTATGATAAACCCAGGCCTAAAGTATCAAATTTCTGATATAGAATTAAAACTTTGACTGGAATTAAAGTGTACATTGAATTGTAGATTGAAATATGCAATGGGTTAACCTTGACCAGCTGCCAGACTCCCACCCCACCTCTCTCTAACTCCCCTACCTTAGCAGGACAGGGAAAGAAAATAAGATTATAAAGTTCATGAGTCAAAATACAGAGAGCAAAATCACTTAAAAATTCCAATAATGAGCAAAAGAGAGSCAACTTAGGGAAAATTTATTTAATTTACTGCTAACTAAGGTAGATCTGGATGACTGGAAGCAAAACCAAAACCAAAACCCATTCTTAGACACATGCACACACACGCACACACGCACACGTACACACGCGCACACATATCCTTTTTTCAACAACTTACTTTCAACTCTGCATTTCCAATTCTTCCATCTATTCCATTCCCAGAGGAGCAAGGATTATGGGGGACAGGAGGCTGTGGTCAGTTCATAGCAGTTACTGCCTGCTACTCCTTCCTTCTTACAGGTTTGTCCAACTCCTCCCTGGGTCRTCTCCACCTCAAGACTTCAGAGTAAACCTGCTCCACAGTAAGTCCTCTGTGGGCTACTTTCCAATCAGGAAAATCTTCTCCATTGTGGGCTCTCAGCACATCACAATTTCTTCAGGAAATATCTAGTTGCTCTGGTGTGGGGTCCCCAGTGATGTAGACTGCAATGTGGTTATCTGCTCTGGCGTGGGTCACTCTAAGGGCTTCAGGGGAATCTCTGATGCAGCACTTGTAACACCTCCTACTTCTCTCTGTTCTCTGACTTTTGGTGTTCTTAGGGCTGTTTTTCACTTCTTCCCTCACTCTTCGCTGTCTGTGTAACATTTTCCCCTCCTTAAATATTTTTTCCCCTTTTTAAATATTTTTGCCCAAATGTATCAACAGCTTGGCTGACAGACTGGGCTGTGTCCTCTGGTGGATCCATTGTGTAACCAGCTGGAACCGGTGACAGCTTCTGGACTCTACTCACAGAGGCCACTCTTGTAGACCCCCTCCATGAAAAAAAATTGCCACCTACACCCAATATGAAAAAAAGAGGTATCATGGAGAAAGTTACAAATGCAAACTAAAATACCAGAATTTCATTGTGCTTGAAGTCACTGTTTGAAACAGATTAAGATAAAAAGCCACCAAATCAAATATAACTTCATTCAGAAATTGGCACTCAGACAGAATTACTGAGCCAAGGTAAATAGAGATACTGATGAAGGGGAATGGATATGTGAAGAACTGCAGGCACTGGAGGCAATGCAAGTTGTAAGAAAGACAATTTTGGCATAAAGAACTATTTTCCTATTGTATATTTTTATTCAATGTTAATCATCATTGTTCTTTCTTGGAAATGAGTTATTTTAAATCAGTCATGCCAGCAGGGTTATGTGATTACTGGGAAGCTAGTCATAAAAATAACCCATGGATAGATATATAGATGTATAGATGCATAGATATATAGATATATAGATACATAGATACATAGATATATAGATATATAGATATGGGCAAATGTGAGCATATATAAGCAAAAACACCTGATGCAGATGGAGTCCTAGTCAGACTGATTGAGGTAACTAGCTTTTTCACTCCTTCTGAATAAATTGCCTTATCACTTAGGATGTTAGTGGATGTCATATATATAACTTCCTGAATCGTCAGGGTGAGATCTTGTTTGCCTAGCTTGGCCATTTAAAATAAATACCTATAATTTTCCCTGGTTTCTTCAAGCACAAAATGTCACAGAAAAAATAGAAAATTGTTAATCTATCTAATAAAAAAAATCTCCTATAGATCCTAGAAGAGTGGCCCAAATGTTGTGCAAAACAAAAAGTATCTACCAAAGTGAGAGAAAAATTACCCTACCATTCATTAAGTTTCAAAATTATTCTTGTGCTCCTTTGGGTATTCTGTGGACAGTGTACTAACTTCAACAGCTGAAACTGAACAAGAAGCATTCTTATCCAAATGTTTATCAAGTGGTGAGTAGCATATGTGCGAGCTCCCAATTTAGTTGTCTAAGACAAATAAAGCTCCTCTCATTCAATTTTGTAATTGAATTTTATTAGGATAAGTATCCCTTTATTGGGATAAAAAGTCTGTGACCCACAAGGTAGTATTATGTTTTTCTGCTTCTATGTTCTATGAATTGCAGCAATTGTGCCCACCAAGAGCTCTGTTCAGATTATTAAACACACCTTGAAAACTAAATACCATTCTATCTTAAATACAAATATTCTTAAGCAGAATTTGATTTTGTTTCTAGCTGCCTCAATGATTTGTTCAGTCAAAGCAGCATAAAGCAAAACAATGTTCCCATTAATTTTTTTCAATTCTTTATTATTGTGGCATAGAAGGTAAAAAGGAAGAAAAAATTTTGGTTGGAAGAAGCTATTGCAGTACAACATGTGATAGTACTGCTCACAGCTAGAATTAAGTATGTAGCTCCTGCTGTAATTGTGATCAGGTCATTTAAATTTAACTTGAATACAGCCTATGAATCTTGTATKAGTTTAATTTTTATGAAGAACATTCCCTCAAAATGCTCTTAAAAAACTATTGAGACCCCCCCATGTTTTTCTGATACTTCCCCTTGCATTACCATTTTTCCTCTGTAAAATAGAAAAGGTGCTTAGTATAAAACTGATCATGTAAACCAAAATCTTTTCTTATTTAAGCACTTGAAGTTAAGCAATAGAGCAGTATTTTTTCATGATAGATACTGAACAGTCACATATTATGTTTCTGTCTATTCATAAAGCGAAAAAAGGAAGACCAGTCAATTCAATAACTGGAACACTTGAGAATAACAAAGTCTACTTATGGACATGGACATAAAAGAGAGTATTTCTAAGCAAAATATTGCTATATCAGTCAGTGTAAGTGCCTTTTCCCAGGAGAAATAGGCTCTAGGAACCTATGTTGTGAAATATCAGGAACTGTCATTACAAAAATAAAGTTACAATTTTTGTTTGCATCCTATATTATATATCTTCTCTGTAATTCCAATCAAAAACTGAAACTTTTTTATGTGCCAGTGGAATTTACATATAGAACAGTCACTTATTAAATTGGCTACTTTTTAAAATGGCCAGATTTAAAAATAATTTGTAGATTATTCTACAGTTTTCATATTGTTCTGCAGCAATTTAATGCTACTCTAGCTTTATTTTCCAACTTCTCCTTTCTGAACTCAAATATAAAAGATTAAACAGATTAGCCCATTTTTATTTCAGTAAATATGTGAAATAAAGTGCAATTTTTAAGCTACTAAAAACTAATGACCTAAAATYAAGTAATTACTGAACACTGTCTATCCATGCCCTTGAAGAAGCAGTGTGGTAGCTATGGGTTTCCCAATGGAATTTACTGGTCTATTATCTCTGTGTTTTAATTGACAGCCTGATAACAGCCAGCTCTTGAAACCCTAAGCCTCCATGACTCATAGAGCTCAATGTTTCCATCCACATTTCATAATCATAATTCATTTCATAGATCATAATGTTTCCATTCTTATTTTTTGTCAGCAAGTTTTCAGTTGATTTTTTCAGTCTCTGACTGTMATTTTTTAGRATGTACTATTATTTTAGTTAAATTTCCTCTTCTCTTCTAGTTTCTTGTAAGTGCCAAGTCTTGACTTTAGACCAAAAAGAACTAATTAAACCAAGAAGCAAGCAAAGAAATAAAAATAAGCACATATRCCTCCAACCTGACTTCAAGCTGTATTTTTTGGTGTTTATTTATAAAGCCCAAGTCATTACAAACCTTCCAGTTGTCTGCTGGAAAAATGAAATACGGTACTGGGCCAAGGAGAGATGCAGGTAATGGGAAAAGCAGTTGGAGCAGAAGGAAAATAAGTGGAATACTCATAGATCTATCTAGCTCATGGATATGAAAATCATTAAATGCTAACTAGACTATAACTCCATCTCATTGTTTCAATAGCTTTAAAGCATAATGATTCACAAAGACTATTATTTATTTCTTTTGTAATGGTTATTAATTTTAATCATCAGTCTCTGGTAGCAATGAAACAGATGCTTGAGTACTTTTCTTTCAATAAAGGATAAAGCCTGTATGAYTCATGCTTACTCTTGCGCATGAATAGAAATTTCTAACTTCTAGGCCTTATGTTGCTGAATCCATCAATTAATTAGTGAAATTGTCATTAAGTAGGAAGTTCTGGCTGAAGTTCTTTGTTGTTGCTATGCGTGGCAGTGGAAGCTCTAAACATTCTACTGGAGTGTCTGGTACATTGCTCAACCTGCACCACAACTGTCAGAAACTGCAAGCACCTGAATTAGGAAACCTACTCTTGTGACTTCTAAGTGTTGGAATGAGGTAACGCTGTTAGCAGAATRCATCTAATTTAACAGCATAGATTGGATTAAACTTCTGGAAGTCAATTTAACACTTTTCTTTTTTTTTTCCTGATCTTTTAAAGTAACGATCTGTGTGTGTCAGAATTATATCTCTTCTCAAACTCCCAGTATTTCAATAATGTGAAGGAAAAGTTCCTCATTAAAGGCATATTTGAAAAAAGTACTAAGCAGTTAATCTGTAATAAAAATATTTTAAAATACAATTTACTACATTGGCAAAAAATTTACGCCTGTAACCTGCACAAGAATAACATTTTTTAACCTTTATTTTATATATTAATTCTATTACTGGCGGACAAGGGAATATTCTTCAGCCAGCATTCACTTAAATACACATTTAATCTTTCCATCACCTACTGCAAAGCGTATAAATGGTAACTTCATTTAAACTGCTAGTGCACCCATGAAAGCTAAATCAAAGTATCCTGCAGTTATTTTAAAACTATGCTGCTTTGGCAAACAAAATTCAACCTCGGTTTAATTGGCTTTAGGAGAAGTATTCATTAAATAAAAAAAATAAAAAAAAGGAAACTGAAGATACTTTACCCTTTAGACTACTTAAAAGAAAAATGATAAAAAATAAAATCAAAACGTGAGAAATGTTTAGCCTAATATATGCTCAAATTGCATCTCTTGGAGATTAAAGGAAAAACATAATGGAATACCCATTATTATGTTTTCTGACACATCCCAGGAGAAACTACTTTTCCAAGCTGAATGAAAAAATCTTCTAATTGCCTTCTTAAACTGTCTCTATGTAGGGAAGAATGCAAGTTTTCTTGTAAGGGACTTAAGGAACTATTTCCAAAAAGGGAAAAATTACATTCTTATCTTTAATCTGATGTTAGTGTATGCATTTTATGTCAAACACCTACATCTTTTAAGGTGGCTCTCTGTCTCTATTATTATAAGTCAATATCTTAACTCTTTTTTTTTTCTTTAATTTTTATTTTTTTTTTTTTTTGTCTTTCCCTTGACCCAGTGGGTGTTTCATCCTTCATCTAAAGGGGAAAAATTTCAGCAGAGGTAAATCAAGATTTCTATTTTTCTCATACTCACGTCAAAAAACCTTGCTAATAATATTTCCTCAAGTCCGTTCTTGAAGACAATTAAATTTCACAGTCCGCTCAGTAAACCATCTCTTAACTCTGTCACTGCCATCCTAGAAGCAGGTCTGGTAGCACATATTTAGGTGTTTATAGATATTGACTTTGAAGCTGCACTGTAACCAGATCTGCCATGTTTTAAAACTTTCCATGTTATCTGCAAAATAGGAAGAATGTTTTATTGCTTCAGGACAAAGGTTCAGCTGAGTCAAGAATATTTTTTTCTCTGGAAGTTACTACAACAGGAAGCAAGCACATTGTTCATAAGTGCTTTTTGGGTGTTTTCATGTCTTTAGCTCTGGGGATTTCTAATATGTGAGGTCTATTCAATTGCTCTTGTTCTTTCTTATAAATAATTTTATATTTTCCTCTCTTGAAATTGGACAAAATTTTGCATCCAATTCTGAAACTGGATGACAACCAAGACATTCCTTGAGCTGTTTCTATGTAGGTACATCCTTCTGTTTACTCTAATTTTTTCTCCTCCTCTTTAAATTTTAGGTCCTTTTTTTTTTGRTTATGTAACCATGAAGAGTTGATCACTGTCCATTCTGTTCATGTCACTCACTATTTGACAGATGTCTATGCTATCCACTTCAACACATTTCTTTTTAAAACTGAAGACCTTCAGCTTGCTCAGTTATTAATCATATGGAATATATCTTATCTCTGCAACAGGACAACCTCACCAAAAAAAACCCCAAAACCAAACCAAAACTAAACTCAAAGCTCAATCAAACAAACCAGCGCACTGTAAGGTGGACAAAGCATGGATTTTTTTCAGGAGAATATTGTTTTCATTTCTTTTTTTTTTAGAATTTGGTTTTATTCTTTTTCCTGTTTTTTGTTGTTTGTTTGTTTTTCAACTTCTTCTAAAAGGAAACATTTTCATGAACTATGTATCATAATCCCATTTTGCTGTTCCTATGTGGTAGCCGCCAGGTCAGTGTCCATCATTTTATTTGTGAAATTTGGATTGTTTTTAGCAGGTATATACTTTTATTTACACTGAATTCCTTTGKCAATTTCTCTTCCTGGTCACTCAGTCTTACAATGTCCTTCTACAGTTCTTCCACAAGTTTATTTTTTATTTATTTTTTCACATTTCTCATCAATACCTTAAACAGCACAAGTCAGTACATAGACCACACAGAATTCTGTCAGGGGTAAKGCTCCATTGCAAAAGCTAATAATTTACTCCTGTCATGTTACTTGTCTTGTAACTAATTATTTATCCATCCAAGTACTTGTCCTTTTATCCCATGTTGTCTTAACCTCCTTAAAAGCTCTATRTGTGACAACCTTGTTTAGAACCTTTGTAAACCCAAGTATCTCTTGTCCACATATGGATTAGATGGATTTTTTTCCCAYTCAAAATAGCAGCAGTTATGTGTTCAAGCCTCTTGACAGGCAAATGCCATTGTGAGTCTGAACCTAAAACGTCTCCATTGCTTTTAAAGTCACTGGTCTTTTACAGTGCACTCTACTACAGAGAAACTCACTGCTCTGAAGATATGTAAAAATGTCAAAACTTGGCAAGGTTTTTATCAGAGAACTGAATTAAACAGGATTTTTCTCAATGGAATCTCATCTTCATAATTGACAGTTAATACAGATAACCTGTTCCTTGCAAATGCYTCCCTTAAAAAAGTCTATCTACTGTCAGACTAGGAAATTAAGGAACTCAAACTGAAGGTTTTTGAGTAGGAGTTAGTGAAATATTTTTCCTTTTATGTTAAATTAGATGTCAGTTAAACTTTAGTTGTGTAAGGCAGAGAAACATGGTTTGAAACTATTTGAAAGCTGCAGTACCATTTCCRAAAGGAGTTCAAGCAACACTCAAATCTTTGATTGATGCCAAATGAGAGTACATGCCAATCATAAAACAGCAGGAATACTCATCTAGGCTGTCAGGTTTCCGAGACTAACAGGGCTCCCATGCTGCTTGATCAGACTGAGGAAGTTRTATTAAACAGATTTATGAGCTTCTTCTCTACAACAAGAGCAACAAAAAAATTGCTTCTACCCTGCGAAATGACAATAGATAAGATTTTTGTGTAACTACACAGCAGAGAAATTCTTCATATCAAATGCTGGACTTGTGAGTTACTCAAGTCTAGATAGTGASTCTTTCTATGGGTCTGTGAGGAGAGATAAGTTTCCAAAAGCATATAAAAATTTTGTTAGATATTATCTTTTTTTAACTTCAAATTTGTAAGAAAACGTTTTTTACTCCCACATAAAATCAGATAACTGATCTCAACCACAGGGGAAAGAAAAAAAAAGTGCATAATAAAAGTTACAATGCCAGGAACAGAGTCAGCAAAGTGACTTACCACACAGATATGATGAAAGTGCATTATGACTTCCACTATGAACAATTCTATGAATCTTTAATTTCCTGCTCTATCTCAGGGCCAGTTCTGCAAATGCTTTATCATGAGAAAARTCCCAGAGTTCAATGAGATTACTCACAAGGGTAAGGCAAAAGACAAATCTGGTACAACTTATAAGATCAAACTACAAACGCTGAAAAGATTCAGCTTTCAAGTTCTTTTGATCATGTACATATTTTTTTYCTTTCCTTTTCTTTCTGAAAAAAAAAGTTATAACTAGAAAAATGCAACAAAGTAATTCTAATAATTCAAATATTTCTGTAGTTAAAAAAAAAAAAAGGAAAAAGCTACTCAACAAGGAACATAGAAAAAAAATCATTGATTTCTCCAGGAGCTGCAATGATGAATATAAGCTAGTTAGCTTCAGTGAAGAAATGTTAAGGAAAAAAAAGCAAATTGCTGTGTGTTTTAGACATTTAAAGAGGTCACTGAGGAAACAATATGGGTTCTTTAATCAATTAGTTAATCAAAATAACTGCTAAATAAAAGGAACTCTCAATATGAAGTTATWTTTCTATGCAACTTTAAAAAAGACTCTACTAGCTCATCAGATTTTTTTTTCAGTAGTGGAGGAACCTTAATTTGTATTTCTACTCTTTATGATGCTTCAGCCATGAAAATATAAGTATCTGAAAATCATGTTATAACTTTACGAACTTAATTTTCCAAATACGACTAAATACGTTTTGCAATTGTGGTTAGATCATAACATATTTAATGTGRCATTTCTGAAAACATTGAACTTAATGATATAATTTTCCTGGTATAAGAAAATAACTTCTCATAACAAGAGGACATTTTATTAGTGCACRTATAGCTGTATATGTAACACTCCTTCAGTCATGAATGACACTGTAAGCCACAGTTGTTTGAAATGTGATAAACACAAAATCTTTATTGACATGCTATAGCTGCTATATGCAGCTRTAATGCTTCATAATAGAAACTTTTTTTGTTTCTGTTAGTAACTAGGTTTATTAGCCCATTATGTAAACAAACTCATCAGTTGCCTTGTCAGTCCTTGAAAATAAAATGTATTTTTATTCTCCCACCAAGCATTTGCTGTCTCATACAGACTCTAATTKACTTAAATTTATAATACATTTATTATAGAATAGGGAAAAGGGGGATTGATTGATTTCCTGTCTTCTACATTGAAGACAGGAAAAGTCCAGTGATAAAGAATTTACTAGGTAAACTTATGCAAATTACAAATTAATCAGGATTATATGTCAAWTTGAACATTTCTGACAAGCATGTAAGGAAATTTAATGGAAACATATGATAATGTAGTACTAAAATTATTTTTTTATTTATTTATAATATCTGGAGAAGAAACTTTTCTTTTATATATAGATATTTATATATTTATTTTATAAATAATTTTAATTGCTGTTATGGACCAAGATATTTTCATRTTTTCATTCTATCTCAAAATGTGGTGTTAGGAATGGAAATTGATTGACTCTTTCCTGAAAAGGATACTATTATCCACAATGCGCTTTATCCCACTCCTTCATGACCAACAGTGTTTAATACACTGTAACTATTCATTATATTACGTAGCTAAGAAATTTGCCTGAGAATAATTAAAGTCTTATGTTGATGACACACTGTAGGATGTGCAATTAATATATCTGAATGAATGCTCTTCACATTCAGCATCAGCCTTTAACCTRGAATTTGCCATCCAGTATGGAAACTGATTTCACATCAAAGCAATYTCAAATGAATTAGGATTATGGCACAGGCAGGCAGCATTTTCCTTCATGTCTGGACAGTCTGTCAACTATTTCTGTTTAGTGCAATTGGAGAGTTGACTGTTGAATACAGACTTGTGTGCAGACCTTGTTCTCATAAAGGTTTCAAACTTTGCTCTTTCAGCCATAGCAGGTCAAATMTTATTTAACAATATGGATTTATAACTATGTAAGTAGAGACCAAGATCCAAATTTTAGCTAAAGAATTGCCTACCCTGTCATCCATTGATAGGGTTATGTCCTTGTCCACATATTATATATATTCCAGGAGTTTATGCCACTATTTTTTGAGGAATTTCATTATCCATCAATACTTTAAGAAATTAACTCATTCTGATTAGAGAAACAAGATATCTGTTTGAGAATATTTTAAGAATTGAGGTGTGGTAATTAAGTATCAAATTCCCATTAATATAGGATGATTGCAAAATAGCCACCTTTCCTGTGTACAATGTAAAACGGCAGAAGTGATAATTCCTGCTCTCTAGACAAGGTTTTAAAGTAGAGACCTGTTTTTTATAAAGCCAAACTGCATGAAATATTAGTGTAGAAAATGCAGATTTTTATTAAATGTATTGCCTGAAGGAAAAGGAGGAGAGGTAACTGCTTTATGGGGAGATGAGCTATTTTAGCTTTAAAAGAATATTGCCTTGGAAGGAAATGAGCATGAATAGACCATAAATGAAATTTAGGTGAGAATAAAGAACTRATATAGAACTGAATTTCTTGAACAACCTTGAAAAATTAGTGGAGGCAAAAAGACCTCTTTTTTAAATACAGCTAAATAACAGTCATGTGATATCAAYATGACAGAAAGAGTCTGGGCATGATCCAAGGTCTTCCTTCAAATCCTACATTCTGTGCTGCCCTACGTGACTATAGAAATCCTAACAAGACGTGGAAAAAGCTAGGGGGTGCTTTTTCTGTATCTCACAGTATATAATGTGTCCACTCTATATTAYAGAATGTGTATTTTATGTCACTTGTTATAGGTAACAGTGTCATTCATACATATTTCCAACTCATACACCAAGCCTACCCACTTTGATTATTTATATATTTTAATTAGTTTGAATACTGTTGTTGGATTTCTCCAGATGTAAGAGCTTGCTGAGTTTTTCTGATTATTTAGTTTATTTTTTCTCTTGTAACAGCTGAAAAATAAAACAACTAAAGGTCAAGAAACTCCCTTGCTACCTCCTGCTTTTTGCTCTTCCACATTTATTGGGGCATCTCAAAGTCAGCGCTTACTTAATTTGTAAATCTGCCTTTTGAAGTGTTCATAAATGTACTAGGATGACACTAATTTGCTGGAAGCAAAGTTTTCTTTTTGCTTGTAGGAACCTCTCTGGGAGTATTCCCCAAGAAGTTTATTATGCTGAAAGGCTTCAAGAAAGGTTTTTTCATGTCAAGTTTTAGAACGCTTGGTGACAAATTGCTGTTGTGATGATTTGTTTTCTTCACTGGTATCATCAGTTCTGAAAGAACATACTATTGAAGGTTRTTTTTCAGATTGCTTAAATGTCTGCTGACAACAGTTTTGTTATGTTGTTTTGGTTTCTTTAAAGGAAGATGGGTTATCTTTTTTCTACTCTAATATTTCTGATCATTGCCAGTTAAACACTTGGTTTCTATAGGAAAATGGATTACAGGCAGCCTCACTCCTGATGAGTCACAGCTGTCTTGATTACCAAAACCAGCTTTGCCCTTAATAGGTTACAGTTATATCCAATAAGGATGAATGTGATAAAAGGGTGGGTTGGCTGGGCAGGGAAGGAATGATCCAGAGGAAGGATTGACTAAATGAAGACTTGACTAAATGGGAGAGAGAGTCTTGCTGCCATGAGGGATCTGCTGTGAGATCAGTCTGAGTCTATAAGKGAAGCCTAAAATGGGAGTTTGCTGTAGTTRGAGTCAGGATGGCTGAGGTGTGAGGAAGACTAAACYRGGACCTTTTCACACTGATGAACAAGAGTGTGTGTCTTGGCTCGTTTCTMTCTCTAATGTAAGGTTGACTGTGAAAGATTTTCAAGTATGTTGATTTCTGTTCCTTCAAGATGGGCAGTAATGGATAGGCAATACTTTCTCTGTTTTGACTGTTGAAGACAAAAAAATTACTTTTCAGGCATGAACAACTGATGACTGCTCATGCACTAGTTTCCCTGTGCTCCTGCATGAGTCAATGTTTGAACTACTAAACCCCAGGTTTGATTTTTTTTTTTTTTTTTTTTTTTTTTTTTTTTTTTTTTTTTTTTTAGGGGAACTTATGGTCTGGGGACAAAGGCAGASAAGGAGAGGAGCAAAGAGCAAACCACCTAATCACAGCTAAATAAGATTTTACCCAAAAATCTATATATAATCATAAAAAKCCCCATGAACCCTAAAGTGGAATGTATTAGTATATATGTATATAAAGCACTAGGTACAATAAGTCTGGAACAATCTAAGTTCAAAAAGGTTTCTGGACTCTGGTTTCTGGGCCAGGTTCTGTTATTCGTAAGTACACTGATCTTCATCGTATTATAGTTCAAATATTACCACCTCAATTTAGATTTCCTCAAATATGGATGGTCCAAGGACCATTTCTTCCAGCCWAAACATGTGATTTAAGTGGATTATGGGGTTTAAAATATTAAAGTGTGACTCTTATTAGTGTTCTCCATAAATTACCTAATCTCTCAACTTCCTCTACAAGAAAGAAGCATTTCTGGTTTGGTCTCCTGATTATTGGCTGGGTCAGTAATCCTTGACTGCTGCCTACTAGGCCTATGACTCCCAAAATCCACAGTAGTGAAACTTCAGAAGATAGGTGTTCATTCTTAAGCTGTCACATAAAAACATCCAGTTTAATACAGCAGTCTTTGACAGGGAGATCACACAGAGCCATGCAAAAGTTATTACTAACTGGCTCTTACCTGTCACTTTTTAGCTGAAAGAGGGAAGCAGCTACTTAAATGGTTTGAGAGCTGTGTGGTGCTTAGCTCCTGGCTGGGGTTTAACCATGACAGTCCTTTCTGGTGCCAAATGTGGGGCATTATCTATGAATCACAGTCTCCTGAGTGGCATACCACCYGGAATATAAAATTATTCACAGCCACAGAAGCTCTGAGGTGCACCTGTTCCAGTGTGGCCTCCTCCATTGGCCATAATGCCTTGCCTACAGCCACACTCCTTCAATTCAAGTTTGCAGTGGARTTCCAGCCTGGTCAGKACAGCAGCACAGGAACAGCAGTGATGCCCTGGCCCTCTGCCAGCCCAGGCCCAGCCTGGGACTGTTCCATCCCAGCCAGCAACTAAAACTCAGACAGTTGTTCAGTCATTTTTCACCACAGTTGAACGGGGGCACTKGGAGGGGTGATGTGAGAACCAGAAAAAGCCTATATGCTGTGTAAGCACTGCTCAGCAATAGCTAAAATATCCGCTATCAACATGATTTTCAGGAAAAAAAATTAAAATAATAACCCTGTACTATCTTCTATGAAGAATATTAACTTTCTCCAAATCAAAGTAGTAAAAGACGATTTAATAAAAAAGAAGTGTAAAATCACTTATGTTCTCTAGCTAAATCTAGATACCAAATAATATTGTAAAAAATATATCAAACAAAAATTATAAATTTAGTGTACTCTTATCTATGCACAAAGCCATACGACATTTTTTCTCGACTTTGCTAATGTTGTTGTGATGTCAAATTAATCTCTTAACATAAAATAGACCAACAGACTTTTTTTTCTTTAAATTAAAGGTAGTATTCCATTTTCAGTTTCAATTTTATTCAAAAACATCACAATAGAGATCATAAATGCCTATTTTCCAAGCATTACTCAAGCAAACTGTGCTCTAAATGATCACTTTCATAGACTGTTGCTTCTAAGAAAACATATCTTCTGAAGTTCCTCTTCTTTCTAACAGCTGTGGCATGGAGTTTTTAATTATTGTAAATCTCTAAATAACCTGAATATGCCATCCAAGTATGTATCAGATTCCTCTTCATACCCAGGTGCAGCATGCTTATTTTTTCTTATCTTTCTGATGTTGCCTTTAATGACAAAGTTTMAGTTACTTCCAATGTATCATTTCCCTTCATTATATTTCATTTTGAGATGTCTATCTTTATCTTTTTAAGGTATGCAACTTTGCTAAAGTGCACTAACTGCTGTACTTACCAGAAAAAAAAAAAATAACCTGGTTCACACAGTGAAATCTAAAAGAGGTTCTGAATATAGACTCCAAATAGGGGATAAAGTCCCCACAGCAGTACTGTGAATCCSCACTGTTTTCCTAGACAGGTTGTCTGCTGTGGTTTCAATTCAGAGGAAGCAGACACCGCCTGCAAACTTAACAGAGTGTCTGGGCACTCAAAGCAAGATTTCAATAGGCTGAAAACTTATTTTCAGTTAGGAACTGCAAAACTTAAATCTACTTTCAGGATCTAAATTTCATTCTGTGCTTGGCCTACTCAATCTCTTTGAATGTAAAGAAATCTGATGATGTCTGATGTTATGGATATTCTCTCATTAAAATTAAAGATCAGTAGGTGGCAATCTCAATTTCATTGATGTTCTTTTAAAACTGCAGAGTTAAAGATATATGCATGTCTTCCATCGTAGACAATATGTTTTGTAAGCCATTTCTTGCCAAAATTTGAGTGMAAGAATAATGATGTTAGGAGCTTAGTTATTTGTGTGCAAAGCTCACTCCAAATAATTGAAATATTTTTTTCACAGTGAAGGCTGTAACCATATATAAATTGATCAGACATACCRGTTGTTATCAGAGGGAGATTTGATATGTATAATTTCAGGCTTTCAATTTCTTGGAGATATATTGAAATTTAAATAACAATAATAGATATTAATRAAAGGCTAGAACAGATATTTTCTTAATTTGCTTTCATGTACATTGCCTTTGCTGAGTTTGGCTTTCATTTTATGGCRCATCTGAAAGTCCAAAACATCATATTTTTTCAAGGCCATGATAGCTTCCAGCTCTTCTGTTAATCTTTTTTTTTTTTTCCTTTTTCAAGTATTTTAACTTCCCCCTTAACATTCTACAGTGACCTGAAAATAAAACCCCAAACCTTCTTTTAGCTCTTCTTTTCTATAATGAAGTGAAAATTACTAATTGTAGCTTGCTTTATTTTTTTCTAATGACATCAGCAATAAGATTTCCTCAGAAATTTTCTGTATCAATCAGCAAATTCATAATTCCTATGCCATTCTGTCTTGACGATCTTAATCTTATACTACAGAAATTCCATCCCAAAAGTAGTATTTGCAGCCACCTTGCCATTTGAGGTTTCTTAAGATAAATTATGTGATTATTTTCTGTATCTAATCTATATCTATTTATATCTAAATCTACATCTATAGATACATATCCATGCATCTTCTCACATTATTAATAATCCTGTGTCACACCAAGCTTGCAGCCCCCCAAAAAAGCAGATCTTGCATTTAATAACCAGGCATACTATTTCCTTGAACATACTCTCACCATGGTATCTAATTATTTGTTTATTTAAACCTTTTCAGTTGTGTAGTTTCAGTGGGTTTTTTTGTTTGGTTTGGGTTTTTGGGTTTTTTGTTTTGTTTGGATTTTGTTTGTGCATTTGTTTGGGTTTTTTAGTCATTATCTATCCCTCTGAACTCACCAGMTAACACACTGTTGAACTAAGTTTTATTTGGATCCTTAATTGGTGTTTTGACATGAATGTACTTTGTATTCTAGCTATTCTTCTTCTGTCAGCTCACCAGTTCTTTAATCAATTTTTTGTTATGAATAGAAGATACTTATCTATTAGAGTACACTATTCTTTGTGTCCACATTGTACTTGTATCAGAGTTTCTCTTTAAAGAACACTCTTTAAGAAAAGGAAATTACATAACACTGTACTTTTATTAGCCAATTTTCTTTCMGATATTAATTTTACTCTCCATGATTCTTCTTGTCTTTCATTTTGTGCTTAYTCTCATATTTGTGTCTTCCTGCTCAACTTTTCTTTCTTTTTTATATTCAGTTACATTTCTGGTACATAAATCTTTCTAGGTTGAACCATTGCTTTATTTATATTTGTCTGTATTTCTGCTTCTCTTTATTTGTGTGGTGTTTAATCAATATTCTCATGTGATATTAAACATAGAGTTAAGCAAAGGGTTTTCATTCTTTCTAAGTTGCTGAGTTTATTTAGAAAAGAATGAAAAAGAAAAGCAAAATATTTTTCCTAAGGCTGGTCTTTCTAAGGCAGTCTCTGGAGGCCAGTGAGATCAAGATAGCACTTTGATTGATCAGTGTGCAACAAATCTAATCAGGCTGTCGCTGTTGGCTAAATTACTGACTTTTTTTACTCAAAGAGAACATCAATAGAAATTGCAGCAATGTTTCTAGCAGTTGGAAGTTAAAAAATAAGCCTATGCTTAAGAAAGAGTTATTATGCACACCACGAGAAAAAACTCGAAATACCCTCCTTTGCTTTATTCTCTACAAAGAATCTGAAATTATGACCAATTAAAATTCTGYTTAAACTGAGCTTTTCTGTTGCAGCTAAGGAGGATAGGAATAATGGACAACTTCTAGAGCAGATAAAGAGTTTTAAAAAAATAATTTATTTTACCTTTTTCTTAAAGTCACTATTGAACCTTCCTATTTATTGGAAGATAGTGAGGCCTGTAAATACCTATTTTGCCTTCTTTCACAGGAAGGAGAAAGAAGGATGAGGAAATTATGTGTGTAATCCCGTTGTCTTCCCACAAAGGTGACACAAATAGATAGACGGGGACTGCAGAGCTATGAACCTGTATCAAGGAATTAATGTTATGTTCCACAATACCTTTGTCAGGAAGAAAAGAGGATGGACAAGAATGTTAAATTTTCTGTGAATGCCCCTGTGCTACTGCCTCAGTAGGCACAGAGGTTATTGATATATTTTATCTTCAAATTTTAGTGTAGCTCCAGTGAATGACAAACCTAGCCTCCTGGCCAGCTCAAACAAATAAAATAACCCCAGCTATCCAGGCAGGATGGAACAGCTCCCTGCATGGAGCCYCAGTTCAATATGAAAATTCCCCATCAGGTGTGGGTGACGTGACAATTATGTCCTCTTCTGATGCCATCTTCCTGCCATTCACAGACTGAGTTAGGGCTCTGGATGATCTGATAAAACTCATCAGGACCTTTTAAGGTATTTTTTATTCCTGAATAGGTTGCAAATGCCTCTGGCTTGTCAATCACCCTGCAAGTCTAAGCCTTGTTTCACGGCCTTGTATTGTTTCTCTGACAACTGTTAGTTTCTCTCCCAAAGCATGTTGGGGAAGTCATTACATGGAAGATTGTATAGGGGAAAAAATATTGTTTTCTTTTACTTATTATTTTGCTTCCTTTTTATTTTATCATTATTGTTGAGATTACTTCAGTGTAGCTAACAAAATTGACTTGAGTACAGATACACGTAGAAAGAACCACCTGATATTTCTCACATGTAAAGCTGAATACTCTATACTACTGAAACAAATTTATGCAATGTCCTGTTCCTACTACCCAATTAAAGRCACTCTTGCCAGGAATATTATCTCTGTGTGTCAGAGGCTGGTTTCTGACAAATCAGAATAACTTGACCTGACAGATTTTAAAACATACAGAGAGTACCCTATACAATCCCCGAGCTAAAGAATCACAGAACCATAGAAAGGCTTGGATTGGAAGGGACCTTCGACATCATCTAGTTCCAAATCGCTTTACCTGGGCAGGGATGCCATTCAACTAGAAAGGGTTGCTCAAGGCYACATCCAACCTATCCTTGAGCACTTCCAGACCTAAAATATTTTATATAGGAGACACTTCTGAACCTTTGGAAGTGATTTTAGCAACTAAAATTTCAATCATTGTGGTCTACAAGGAACAGTAAATAGTAGTCTGTAGAGTTTGTGCTTACATAGATTTATATTCATATTTATATTTCTACAGTCTCGTGGAAAATTTGCATCCCACTTAAACCCTTAGAAACGCCAATGTCACCAGAAGTATTCATGAAACATGGAAGTCTATTTCTACTRTTTATTGTAAATGTTTCATTAAAGATCACATTAGAGATCTCAATGTGCAAAAAATCAAACAGACATTCAACACATTTTCCTTCAACAATATGTAATTCATATTAGTGACTGTTGTCTTGAGAAGATGTTCTTTTTTATTATTTTTATTAGGTAAATATTGTGAATATATAAATTCAAATTTAAATTTTGTGAACAAATTTTAAATATTGTGAACTTTACTTCCTGTAACTCTGCTCAAAAGATAACCAACAGTGGCTGTCTAATGGACACGTGGTCACTGACAGTGGATTTGGGGAAGATAGATAACAACAGACTAGCCAAAGGCTAATTAGAGCAAAACATCCATCTAACTACGGTGCTGATCAACATCCATCTCAAGTCAGGTGTGGAAGAAAGTAACATCTGTAATCAGTATGCAAATATGAGTCAATTATCCTTCTCCATCAATAGTGGACAGCCCAGAGCCTACTGAGCTCTCCAATCATCCACAGACTGCATGCCAGGTCTCCCCTTGAGTCAGGATGCCTTTGAAGGTCTGTTCTTGAGGACAAGAAATTCCTTGCAACAAGAGATTCTTGGTGACTAGCATGTTAAACTTTGAAAGCTAAGTGAGAGAAAGAATTGATCATGCTTATGTACTCCTTTAGGCAAAAAGCCTTGACTAAACCTGTGTCCAGCTACATCTAAACTTCCTTCTGAGAAGCTTAAAAAGCAAATTGAGTCCTTTCTAAATCTCTTGCATCTACAAAAAGTCTCCTTGACAGCTTTATCTGACCCTGTCCTCTAAGCAGTAAATAATAAAATGTACATTGATTTTAACCTTGTGAAACCACTGTCACCTGTACTATTAAATTTGTTAAATCTGTTTTATATCAATAAACAAATTGCTAGTTCCCTCTTTAAAGTGAAGTATTTAATTTCTGTGCTTTTACTAAATTTAACTGTGCATTATTTTCCTATGTTATAAGCAATGATAATGTAATGTGTCTAATGTAAAGTCTTCAAAATATTTGGAAAGTCTCAGTTTTCAAGGCAGTATCCACTGGTGTGTTAAATTCAATTAAAGATTGCAAAATTTGTGTCATTTGCAGCCACTAATTTGCTATCACTACCCTTGCTCATATTCAAGGTATCTGGTAAGCAGTATATTAAATCATATCCCACACTATTGTGGTGTGAGCAGTAAAGGTTTTAGAGTTTTCAGTAACCACCTGTGTAGAGATTCTTGACTACAAATGAATCTATACAACAAGACATAAAGTTTATTACATTTTCCATCGGGTGCACAGTGACAACGAATATACAAAAGGCATTTGATTACACATTCTAACATAGTTTCTAGTAGCTTCTTCCTTCCAATGAGACTCAAGTAAAATAAATACAATAAAAATGATTGACTCAAACTGAATAATTTTAAAAATAAAGAAAAATATTTTTGATTGCTTGAATCTAATTTTTGCTTTAGACTTTGATTTTTTTTAAATTTATTTTTCGCTTTCCACTTCAAGAGGACTTTCTTTTTCATTCTTCAGTGACTTAGAAGGCCAAGAATGTTATACTTTTCTAWAATAAACTACAGATTTTGCTAATTTTCACACAGTTTTATGCATGCAACAGAGTTTTATGTGTTTCCCATTTGGTGAAAGGCTGAGAGCAGAGAGGAATTCTGTGTGATTGGTCTGTGTTGGCTGCCACACGTGGCTCCCAAAATACCTTAATGGAAGGATTGCTATCCCTCTAACAACTGAGAAAAACACTGGGGAAAACACTTTACTGGGGTTGAGTGAGAAAAAAGAGAGATAAAATAAGCAGTGAAAAGGAAAAAGAAGTTACAAGGCTGGAAAAGAGCAGGAGACTGGAAAGAAAGAAGAATTAGGAAGGAGCAGGATTTAAAAGCCCCAGCAGAGTAAGAGAAAAATTCTTTTGGAAGGTACACAAAAGAGACTGGATAGAGTTCTTTGCCAGTTGGAATCTGTGGATTGGCAGTAAGTCTAGGGAGATGGAAAATTGGACACGGTATCAGGACAGAATTTCTTTGCAGGCCCTTGRTTGGTATTCTGCTTCACCCAAAAGCGCTTATGTCTTTCTATTTATAAATATTTATTCTTCTAATGTCTGTTTCCCAATATCTAGTTTCAGAGATTAAAACCTTCCACTAGTATACTTGAGATGTTTTCTTTTAAAAGTGGGGCAGATTACTTCACCTCAGAGATGTAGCAGACATAAATTTCCATACATTATGAATTTAATTACAATTCAAGTACTGTAGTTCTGATAATCATGGAAAGTATTTTTTTACCATRATATGAAATGAGAAAATAGGCAATATCACTCTCTTCCTTTGCTTACTTTTAAAAATGTAGATAGTTTTATTTTGAGCTGTATAATTCTTTTGGAACATGTTAACTAATTTATTTGAATAAAGGCTCCATATARCATCCAATGATACTTTATTTAGTGATATAGCACCCAATGATACTGTTTTTGCTGTTTGGTTTCTATTCACAAGGTAGTACTTGATCTAAAAATTTGAATTTGTTGTTGGACAACAAGCTGGYCCACAGTTTTAATGAATGCCAGTTCATAAGACATTTGCATGATTAAAAAAGATAATTCCTTTAAATAAAAATTGATTTAAAGCTCAAAGGAGTTGAACACTGCCTCTTTGGAGTCACTAGAGAGCCTTAAATTAGTTTTTCACTCATCAACAACAAATAATAAAGTTGAGCTATGGAAATTTGTTACATTGTTTACTTATAAACATTTAAAATATTTTAGAAAACAGCCTTTCTCTGAAGCTGTCTCTTACTCTACTGTTTTCTCATTCAGAAACTCAGTCAAATGTGAGAACATAGCTCATGCTGGCTCATTTGTATCACTCACAAACAGAAAACAAATTCTTCATTTGTTTTGGGTTAGTTGGACCACTTCTATTTAGCATAACTATTTTCTTRAAGAACTGAGTTCATTCAATGGACTTGTTGGGGGGGAAAAAAAATCAATACCGCCCTCTCACTCTTCCTCAAAAAAATCCAACCAAACAAAACCATGACCTCWAACCAACAACAGACTGATGTATCTGGGAGAAAAAATGCAGTATAAAACCAGACTATGCATGCTTTAGAATATTCGTTCTGGTAAATCAGATGTTTYGTTAACCAAGTACTGTTTGATAAACAAAAAACAAGCAGTGAAATCATCTCTAGTGAGCTTCTCACAATGATATTGAAAWGAAAAAACTCCAACACCACAAAATCACCTTTCACACCACACATTCAGGCTACTGTATACCTGGCAGCATAGCTTGTGATATACTAAGRAGGTAGTAGCACATACCATGAATCATTTAATCAAAATTTACAATGTTTAATAATTGTTACTGTGCACTGCTAAAGATGGTCTTGTAAGCCATAATGGACAAAAATTTCTGGGCCAGTTTTGACATAGTTGGAATTGAAACAGAGTTGTTTTTTTGGGGGGTTTTTTTKGTTTTTTTTTTTTTTTTCTTGCGTATTTTCTTATAGTGTCCTCACAGCTGTAAAAAAAAATAGAACAGGCAACAGGTTGTGATTCTCCTAACTTCTGCTGTTTTCTGTGACTGGATAATGCCACATGAAGTAAAATGGCTTGAAATACATTCTGCTAGTGAGGATTAGCATGGTTTGCTTCATTGAAATCATCTTGCTCTGCAGGAAGTAAAGCCTCCTGAGAGCTGTCTGTTTCTCAGGAGCTAATGGCCAAAGCCACTTTCTTGTTTCCAGKTTTTTGCTGAAAGTCATGCAGTTTAGCAGAATAATAAGGCACAGAAGCATATGTCCCTTGACAACTCAGTGTTGTTGATAACAAACGAAACTGTAAACTAAGATTCCCTAGGGAAATCTCAAACACCTCCAACTGCAAAAGTCTCCTCAGAAAGTTGTGCATTATGATGAAATCACTCAGCTACAGGACMACCTGTCAAAGATGTATTGAAGATTTTTTTATTTGTCTTAATCTTTTATAACTTTGTGGCTGTCATTTTGGCCTCTAGATTTATCATGAAACTCCCGTAGTGTGAGATTTCTTAATGTTTGTGATTTGGTTTATAGACCTATTMATTTCTTAAAGCCACTAATGGAAGGGCATAGCTACCATTCTCTTAGCAGTGTTTCCTTACATTGCACAGATATACATTTTGTACTGAAAAAAATTGTTCTTTCTACTTTTGTTTGGGTTTTTTTTCATAAAATGTGAAATAAAAGTCATTACAAAGATGTAACTAGATTCCATAGAAAACAAACAAAACCAGACTAATCCTGTTGCTGCTTTATAACCARTTGATAAAAAATTTGGGATTGGTACAAAAGGAGAAGCTAGCCAAAATGCTAAGAATACATTAGTCAAATGGCTTTACTTTGGAATAATTAAGAATCAAATAAAAAATCTTTATTGAAAGTTTCAAAATAAGCCATAGTCCATTCATTTTTTGATCAACAAAAAATTATTTTCATTGCTGATTAAAGAATTTTGTGCRACATTTCAAAAAGTCTTTTCATTTAATCAATTGAATTTCTTGGAAGAAACTTGTCAAACTAATTTAACAAGATATTTTAACTTATTGTGAGAGACTTGTCTATATTTCCCTTTCTGAGTATAAAATCTTTACTAGATTTAGTCTCCTAGAGATTGCAGTGGTAGCATATTTTTTTCTCCATGTGTTACACACACACACACACACACAAACAAATGAACCCTACGACCCCCCCGCTCCCATTTAAATGTCTTCCAGAATTGACCAACTAAATATATCTCTATGGCAGTAAGTTGCCACATAGAKTGTAAAACAATGCATTTCACTGGAAACCCTACAAACATCAAGACAGGAATAATTACAGTGCACTTGATTAATATTGTTTGGAAGGGAAGGCGCCAAAAGGCCACCATGAGTTTGTTTTTTTGGGTTTTTATTTCTGGGATATAAGGAAATAACTGGTTTTATTTTTTTCTATCATAAAAAACTAAGAACCAGTTTTAGACTGTGCACATTTTCAGATTTCTTRTCTGCGTTTTTGTCTAAATAACTGTGCTGACCTCTTTCTTTAATGCATTATAATTGAGTTCTGTAACAGTTAAGTGTTAAGTTCTCCAAAGAATCCTCTGCTACAACTCAAACGATTTTCAAGGAAAAGAAAATCCYCTGAAGTGTGTTACTCCTTTAAAGCTTGAACTGAGACTGGGAAACATGCACTGCCTACTAACCAACAATTCTTTTTGTTTGTTACCCAGGCTCCTCTTGGTGCTGAAGATCTCTTTAGAAGAGTCTAAGTAGTGTTAAGGCAAGATTGCAAGAAACACCCTTATATAAGAATTTCAAGCAGTAAAATCATGCAAAAAAAAAAAAAATCAAAGCAAACATTATACATAAGAATGCATAATTATTTACATATTAATCTATAATTTCAATACCCTGATATTTTCAGTGAGTATGGATTTTGTGCAGAAAAAACAGGATTTACCTGAAAGGTAGCACAAGCAAGGAGTTAATTTGAACACACTGGAGCTGGTGATCACTCTCTGACCTGAAGGAAATAATCAGTCGCCCAGTGCATAAATATAATCAATCCACTGGCAAAGAAGAGTGGGATGAAAACCAAWGCTGCCAAGGAAGTGACAAGTTGCGAGAAGAAGATGAAGTGGAGGGTATATTCTACATGGAGAGGAAATTATTCTTCTGGTACATCAAACTGTTATATCAGTTTGATGAAAGTGCAAAGTAATTGATTTTAATGATACTGAGTGATTTAAAAGGAGGTTACATACTTTGACTTAAAAGCTGCACAACACTTCCACTTTTTAATTTTTCTAAGACTGGTTTATATCCATTTATATTCCAATTAATTTTTCCACAACTCTGCATTCAACAGCATCATGATGCTGACTAAGGAACTTAGGGTGAACTATCAAGGAGACTTTAAAAAATAAACACTGTGACATTAATTAGACAGAATCAATTTTGAGAAACAGAACAATTTGTCAAAATTTTTTTCCCTTCATCATTGAGGGCATTATTATCAATATTATAAAGATATAGAGAGATTGTAGCTCCTGGTTTTTAATTTTCTTTTGTTTATGCACTTTCAGAAAGGAATAAATTTTAATAGAATGAAACATCTGAATTGGGATATGCAGGGRCAGCATTATCTTTGTGATAGGACTTAACAGGAAATAAATATTTCTCCAAATTATCAGAATATTAAAAAATTACAAAAGAATTTTCAAACTCATGTGGTGTTAAGAATTCTCTTTTCTCAAAAAAAAAAACCCAACCTAAATAGAAGTTTGACTTCTCTTACACAGTGCTTCCTTTTGTGTGAAAATCTTAAAATACTTTTCATTTGTATGATCTGATATCTTAACATTTGGAGTTAGACTTATCTTAAAAGAAATGTTCAGAAGAAGGAGAAAATTAAATTCAAAGTCTGTCTTTATAAAGTAAATCCAGAAGACAGTTCTGTTTCACACAACTTATTGTGATAGATTCCTTCCATTTTTAAAGATTACATAACCATTTAATGTGCCAATATCCTTGAAGCCCTAGGAACAGGCACTGCTATTGGTGTTGATGTTGTTATACTAGATCATTCAGCATATAACAATGGAGATGGATCATTAGATTCAAACCAGGACAGATAAGGAAGGAAATATTTAAACTTTCTTCATTTTAAAAGGCTCAAGGAGACTGGATGTGCCTATTGTAGCTTTTTTTTTTTTTTTTTTTTTTTTTTTTTGAACAGGCTCTTTGAAATGCATAAGTATGTAAAATTGTACAATTTGCCTATTCAGTTTAGTAGAGAAACAAACAAACAGATAAACAAAACTCTACAAGTAGTCAAATACATGTATTTTAAACATGCAGTTAAATACAGTTATTTTGTCAAGACTGTAGGTTGGGTATGGAAATGTGGTTGTTGATTTTCATATGTGATGAATTCTACAGTTTGGTCAYATGGCATTTGCCTACTTCACAAAAYAAAATATATGATTCTTATTGCTTTTATTCTTACTATTAAATTATTAGCCTGTTACCTAATTCTGCATCAAAGTRGAAAAAAACAATAAAAGAAAAGGATTCACCTGGAATAGAACTTCTTCTGAATATTTTAAATGGATAATTATAATATGTACAAGTAGATATATATATCTTTTTTTGTCTTAGACTTTAGACTTAGACACCATACACTCAAAACTAATTACTGTAATGCATTTCCTAATATCTTTATTTCACCATCAAAATAATCTAAATTGAGCAAAGTAATTCTGGTTTCAAAGCACATCTAAAATGTCTGACAAAGGACTACTGCTTGAAAAGCAAAAATGCTAAATAGACCTTTGAGAGAGTCTATGAACATGCATCACTTGGGTATGTACTTCCAGCTGATTATTCTCTGGTGGAAGAGGGCAAAAATTGACTACACAGGGGTTCTTTACAGGTTTAATATCCTATTGAAAGGGATGTCTCCTGTCTCCACAAGTTTTTTGAAGGCAAATATATGAAATTTGAAAATAACAGCTATTGCTATTACACTATGTCAAGGAATGTATTGTGAGTTTACTAGAATGTATTCAATCAACAATTATGGACCAGATAGTGTTTAAGGAATCACAAAGTTAAGACACGAGATGAACAAAAAGGTAAGGGAAAAGTGCCCTATTGCCAATTTGAACTCTATGGGAAACCATATAGCAGTGTTTTATTTAGCAGTGATAAAATTATACTGAGAGGCAATATTTAAGTAAAAATCATGAACCATAGAGATTTTAGTAATGTGAAGCAGAACAATATGACTGATAGTATATCTTCCTTTCTGCAAGCAAACTAGACCTCTTTGTAGCTTGAATCACTTCTTTGTTACTCCACCAGTTTTGAACACAGCAAGGTATCTTAGAGGTCTAAAATTCTGTGAAAAAAAAGAAGGGTGAAAAAAGTGTGAATTAAGAGTAAAAAAAGCTGAGACTGCTTTCTTTTCAGATACAGAAGGAATTATTTGAAATACTGAAATGAAACTGCTGCCCAAACCATTCAATACACAGTTGGGTGTGTATAAGGAATAAAACAAATGTTAGAAAATGAGCTCACACTGAATGAGATGATCTGGTCTCAGATCAGAATTCAATTGTCGGAGTCCAGGGCATCCCTCTGGGCGCCCTGGATGGTCACAGACCTCGGCAGAGGGGTCTAGGACCCGAGAAAGAGGGTTTGAGACCTGGACAGGGGGGTCTGTCCGGGGAGGTGCCTGGCACAGAGCCCAGGAAGACACGGGCTTTGACTTCAGTCCATGAGAAAAACTTTCAACACAAAGAGGAATTACAAGTCACAAACATGTGACAGATAGTAGTATAGTTTATCACCGGGTGGGAAATTTTGTAGTTTTGGGTTCTTAGAACTGGGGAACAAGATGGAGGATTTAGGGTGGAACCCTGAGTCCTTCTCCTTCTCCCTTGGCATCCATYTTCTGCAGTGATGGTGGTACAAGGTAGTTTAAGGGGATTGGGTCAGAGTAGAGATGACCCTTCYAGTACAGGTACTAGGCATTGGTATGAAATTGTAAATAATAGACACATAGGTATCTGTATAAAAGCAAAGCAATGCCCCGTTACGGGGGGAGTCGTCCTGTGTCTGAGCAGCTGTGAACACCTCAGCTGGGCACAGAGAACATTTGTAAGATAAGAATTAATAAACACGCGAGAAACCAAGAAAAAACCAAGACCTTGAAGACTCCAWYTCATTCTCRCATCTGGCTCAAAGCCTTCAGAGGGCAGAGGACAAWAAAAGACTCACTCGAACCACCACCAGAACCACCACCTGAATCTCGGGAAAAGAAAACCTAACCCGAGAATCAATGAAGAGTTTGATCAATCAACTGTCTGAGTTACAATTAACCATARTTACATACCCTTAGTGTGCCAATTTCCTGTGAGGACTGCAGTAACATTCATTGAACTTGTATGGATATAAAATACAAATTGTTCTGAGAAAAGAATCATGACAAGCATCCTCTTTTTTGACTGAGACCAGAGTTCTATGACAGTTCATATACAGGAAGAATAACATAAATAATGAGTGATCAGGAAGGTACACGTTACCTTGGATTACTTAGATTTTTTGCATTATTTTATTAGACCGCTGTGGAGGGAAGGCTAAAAATCTGAGAGTATTTTAGAAAATAGGAAAATAACAACATTTTCCCCTTTGGCTAAACAATTGATTCAATAGAAGGAGAACCACAGAAATGTTTTAATAAATAATTAATTTTAATAAAATAATTTTTRATACCTACAGCTCAAATGTATTTTGAGACTTTTCTCTGTGGCCAGATTATCAGTCTTGGACCAATTATGAAAACTTAGTCAAGACAGGTCAAAAATGACTGCAGTTAAATTTGTCTTTGAAATGAAACTTTTTGCCTTTTCAAAAGTTCAGAAGTGAAAGTGAGTCACTGAAAAGATTAATGGTTAGCATTGGTATGTCACTAGATTTTAAYGGCTCTAAAACATACAAAATGGTCAGAAGGAGTGTATTTCCTTGTATTTAGGAACATATTGTAATTTTTTTAATCTTCCATTTTATGATATTTTTCAAAGTAATAATTTTTTAGGTGTTGTTTCCCAAGGAAACTAAGTCCATGAAGAACTTTTCACCTTTTCACTTTTATATGATATTGCAGGTAAGCATAAATAAATTTGTACACACAGATCTCAAACCTGAATGTGACTTTTGTGAACATAAATAGACATAAAATTCAATATAGTAATGTATGCAAGCCTATTAAACAATACCAGAGACAAAAATCAAGACTAACCACACCAAAAGAAATTAAAATCATAACAGACAAAAATCATGCTAAATAACAGGACTGACCAAGAATTCATATTTGATCCTTTAATTTGAATGTTACTCCTCCAACAGTTAATGCCTACTCCTATTTGGATAATCACTAGAAACATTCCTGTTTTTATCTTTGCACTGTGATTAGTACAAGAMGATGTTGCCTCTCTTAGAGCTTTTTGGTATTATGACAATAAAAGTAAACAATAACCATCAAAATGAAAAATTATATCCTGCCACCTTTACTCCTGCTGACTAATAACTACAGTGAATTTTAATATTTTGAGACAAAAGTGAAGAAAACCAGTGATTAGCCGTATGTAATTCTTCACTGCCAAATTAYCTCAGGATTAATTTCCTTTTTTTTTTTTTAAATGTATATTTTGTAATGGTTTGCTTCTAAAAAGCACTACATAAAACATAATTTTATTTATCATTAGACCTTGACAGTACAGGAGCACTTTAGAAAATGGAGATGAAACATTAGAATTGTAAAGCTAAAGMACATTATGCCATTCTGTGGATGCTACCATTCAAGCAATGTTGTCATGGTTCTCCACAGGTTGATCTMCTTAGAGAAAGCATTGAGTTACAGGAAATTGAGATCACTTATTTCTGAATGACAATATCCAAACTGGGGCACTTAAGTYCTCTACTTAAGCCAAATGGTCTTAACTTTTCTGAAAGTTTCCTTTTAGAACCACCTTAAAGTATTTACAGAAAAGCCTTTGGAACTGTTGCCAGCATCACAGAACTATGGAAAAGAGCTCAAGTGTTTGTTTCAGGGGGTTCTGGTGGTGTGTTTTTTTGGTGTTTTGCTTGGTTTAGAGAGGTAGTTTGTTTTTATGGGGKTTTTTTAATGTTTGTTTGTTTTTTATTTAAAAACTTGCTTTAGAAATTGGAATGTCAGTTTGCAGTAATTCTAAATAGGATGTGAATATTATTTCCTACTCTTAGAATTTATAGATAGATGCACTTTGGTGTTACTAGGTAATTAATATACAACTTTGTTGAGTTTCCCAGCAAATGTATCCTACATTGGCAGTCAATCACAGAATCTCAGAATCAAAGAACAGTCTGAGTTGGAAGAAACCTCAAGGGTTAACTAGTCCAACCTTTTATAGCAAAAGCACTGGAAAACATGATCCAACACCCTCTCCAACTGAATCTGTAAAGGGCGAAATGCTGGGGAATGAACACTTCCCAGGGGAGATTATTCCAATGGCCAATTTCTCTTTTGAAGAGTTGTCCTCTTGTGTCTAATGAGAATCTATTCATGAGTAATTTATATCCATCATCCCTCATATTTTCTATGTGACTCCTTGTAAAAAAGGGAATCTTCTTCCCCTTTGCGGCCACGCTTAAATACTGAAAGATSATGACAAGGTCTTACCTTTGCCTTCTTTTATCAGGGTGGAAAAAACCCAATTCTATCAGCCTTTCTTATGGCAGGCTTACAAGTCCTTAAATTGTCTTTGTGTCTCTTCTCTGATCCTCTGAGCCTCCCCACATGTTTATTTAGTACCATTGAACCATGGAATCATAAAATGTTTTGGACAGGAAAGGATCTTAAAGATATTTAGTTCTACCATCCCATACTATCGGCTGGGACAAGTTCTGCTAGACCAGGTTGCAACACCCCACCTGGTGTTAAACTATTTCAAGGATGGAGCACCACTGGACAACTTGTTCCAGTGCCTCATCACCCTCTCAGTAAAGTATTTTYCCCTAATATTCAATTTAGACCTACTATTTTTCAGTTTAAAGCCATTCTTCCCTGGTCCTGTCACTGCACTTCCTTGCAAAAAGTCCTTCTCACCTCTCTTGTACCTTCAGGTACTGGGAGGTCACTAGAAGKTCATCCTGGACCCTCCTCTTCTCCAGGCTGAGCAACCCCAACTCTCTCAACCTGTCTCACTCTAAACGGGTACTTGTCCTTCTTATATTGAGGATCCCAGAGCTGGATGCAGCATTCCAGGCAGTTGTCTCACGAGAGACCTGCGTTTTGGAGTCTTATTCTAGCTGAAACCCATGGMGTTTTGTTGGCAGATTCTATTATCATTTTAGATTTGTTTCAATGTGCAGGAGAAATATGAATGGGACTATAGATATGAATATGGCCTATGGGAGATCAAAACTCTTTAGTAGAGGCAGATAGAACGGACCAGGTACACCAACATGCTACAAATCCCCTATATGTAGGCATTTAATCAAATTGAATCTCATGTCCCAATTCAATAGAGAACTCATAGACTTTTGTCTCAAACTATCTATACAGAAAATCAAAACCTGATTTTATTTTCTGGTTTATTGTTAGAGTTTCTTGCTTTATTGGGAAGTCATGAAAAAAAATAGATTACTTCTTGGTGAAGAACTTTCTTTACCTTATGAATCTACTGTTTCTTTGAGCTTGGTTTTATGAATCAGCCTTTGACTTGGATTATGTCTCAGAGGTGAAATTAAGGAACGGTGGAATTGACAATCCAAAACCATATGATAATTTGACCTGACTTAAGTTTGTGTATTCACTTCTAGTGATTGGGAGCATCCTGTCTTGATGGTGACCAAGTTTGTACTAGGAATCACACTAGTATTGTCATTGAAGTGGGTATTGCAATTGACATATTTTGTTAAATATATTTGCATTGTATTTTCACCATATTTTGTATCACTCTTCTGAATTGGAAACCCTCTGTAACATCAATTATCTTCAAAKAAGTAGCCATGATATTCAACCTTGTACCCTCCAAGTGTGGAATATCTAAAAGAACCCGGTCAGAGGGTATTGAGCCAGGGCACTGTGTCATTACATACTGTGATTTATTGGTCTCGTATCTCACCATAAAATGTTATTTTCAACACAGCGTAGTACCCAAGCTTTGTGTTACCAGGGATATTTTGTTCAGCAACTTCTAGACCTCAAAAAAGACTTTGTAAACAGAATGTATAGAGCTTAAGTGTACAAAATTATTATTAATTGTGTAATATTTAAAGGATACTAGACAAAGTGTTCATATGACTCGCCCAGATCACAGAGTCTTTTCTGGCTAATCTTTTGTCAGGTTGTGAAGAAGATGGCCATCTCGTGTTCCAGACTGCTTTGTTTCCACACAGTCTTACACTTTTCTGTGCTGGCGTTCTCCTTGAACCCTGAAGAAACCAACAATCCTGTCTGGACACTCTTAGCTGCAGTTTAGCCTTTCTCTCTTGGTAGACTTCACCCTTCTAAACCTTTTCACCACTCATTTTCACAGCTTCACAGTGTCCTCAGAAGTCTGACTCAAGGTGACCAGTCAGTTCCATACCAGGGCTAAGGCCTTGGATGAGAGCAGATGARCCCCTGGGAATGGGAGTGAGCTAATGGAATGCTTTACAGAATGAGGGGTTCAAGATGCAGAAATGTCGAAAGCCAGTTATGCTTTCTGCTGTCCRATTTGCTACTCTGAATTTGTAACATTTGCTGCATTTCCTATTGTTTGATTTCTTTGGCTACTAATTCTAAATGGGAAATTTGAGAAAAACACACAATGTATCTCGTATTTTCAGTCTCTGAAATACTACTAAAATGACARTTCTCAGTTAGTCAAATGCCATTTTCATTTCCAGAGCCACAAAAGCAATTCCAAGTATAGTACTAGTATCAGTGAGAATTGAAAGCTGACCAATATTTACAGTTTTCATAAAATCCTTGATTAATTCATATAAATTGTTRTTTTCATAAAAAAACTGGCAGGTTCTTTCTAAATCACAAAGGAAATTGATCTTGTTTTCAAGATTTTATAGCTGAATAAAAATTGCAACAAAGGAAGGGAAAAGTGAGGTGTTTGATCAAGTTTGCATCTTACTTAAATGGATAATCTTTTAATGGTGAGAATTGAATTCACACAAAAATTAAATAAGAGAGCATTTTATGTTTTCTTCCAGAGTGAGTGTCAATGAGTAAATGAGTACCAATTATGATGCAATAATTTGTTAGTTTTTATTACTTCTATTGACAAATTACCTTAAATTTGCATTCTCTTGCAGATCAGAAATAGAGTGGGGGCAGAAAAGCTTTTTGTGTAGGAAAATTTATTACAAAATAGTGATAGTGCATTAGGAATATACTTATRTCAATTATCTTTTTTCTGGGTTTTATTTTTACATAAAATGGTATTAAGTTAGACAATYATTATCTAAATAAGTAAAATTTAAAAATCTGGATGAATTCAAAATTTCCAAGTATTCATCCTTAAAATTTCTAGTGTAGTTTTTGCAGTGCTGTGGTTTTATCCCAGCCAGCAACTAAGCACCATGCACCAYTTATTTACTCTGCCATTCCCCACCCCTCATGGTGGGATGGGGAGGAGAATGGGAAAAAGGTAAAACACATGGGTTGAGATAAGAACAGTTTAGCAATTGACATGAATTCATCTACTACTATTACAAATTACAAGTAAATGGAGACAAAATTGCAAGAAAAATAGAAAAATTTTCCCAAGGGAAAGAACCAAAACAAAACAATGACACACTCTGCAGTTACTCACMACCCACTAATTCCAAGCCTGTCCCTGACAGTGATCAGCCTCTTCTGGCCAGCTCCACCAGTTTATGGATTGAACACRCTCTGCTATGGCATGYAATATCCCTTTGGCCAGTTTGACTCGGCTGTCCTGTCCCCCCTGGGTTCTTCAGCACCTACTCACTGGCAGAGCATGGGAAACTGAAAAGTCCTGGACCTGGGGTAAGCACAACTTAGAAAAAACTACATCAATGTATAATCAACATTATTTTCATCSTCAATCCAAAACACAACACTGTTTGCACCAGCTAATAAAAGAAAATTAACTCTATCCAAAGCTCTATTTGTCCAGACAAAACCAGGACATATGGACTTAGTGTTTTTAATCTAATGACTCCAAGAAAAAAATCTTTAAAGAAATAATATATATATATATATATTTAGAAATAATACATATATCAATTTATTTCCCATTATTTCTATTGATTTAAATACAGACACTATATATAAGATTATTTGTTATTCACATTTATTAATAGCTTGGAAAGTTAGTCACGCTTTGCCTAATGCATAAAATTAAATGTCTATATATCTGTATTTTTTACTCTCCAAAGTGAAACTTACCATAGAAAATTGGTGTAGCTGGAATAATAAAAAAATACAAGAGTCTGATAACTGGGAAAGAAGATAATGGCTTGACTAAGCAAATTCTACAGCTTTTTAATTTTTTTTTTTTTTTTGATCCAGGTAATCTTTTGTATCTGGCTTTTCTCACAGTTAATGACTGCTTTCAGAACTAAAGTGTTCTAGTTCACTCACATAGAACCATCTTCCTTGGCTTCCATAGCATTTAGCCTGGATTATCCCTCTTCTGAAAGCAGTGCCTTTTTCCCTTCTGACAGGATTTACATAATAATTCTTTCTACTGATTCTGCTTGACAGATCTGGGAATCAGTAATTTTAAAAAACCCCAAAGACAAAAAAAACCAAACCAAACCAACAAAAAACCCCAAAACCAACCAACCAAAGAAACAAAAATCCCAAACCAAACAAAAATCAAATAAACAAAAAAACCCCAAACCAAACAAGTTTTGCACATTTGCATCTATTTTTCCTTGAAGATGTTAATTTATCTGCTTTGACCATTTACTTAATTCATAATATCTCTTTTTCCAAAGCATATTATTATCCAATTTAAGGTCTGTCAGATCTGATATATTTTGCATTGAATAAGTCATCATTGATCTATCCTATTCTGGGACAAACAGTTTCATTTGTTAAAAATACTTGATGTCACTTTGTCGCTTCAGTTATGAACAGCCCACAATGTCTGGACTTTTCTTTTTTCATGCAGTGGTCAATTCAAAGCTTGACTTTCTTGGATACTTCAGCAGTCTGAAATCACAGTCAAGGTAAGTCTATATTCTCATACGTAGKAATTGTATATTAATGTAGGGTTCCACACACACAGTGGGATCTGAGTGKTTTTTACTCATCCTGCCCACTTTTCTCTGCATTTGCAGCACGGGTAACACTGTCGTGCAGGACTCAAGCTCATTCTTTCTCTTTAGCCTTAAGCAAACTGCCAAACCAACCAACCAACCAACAAACCAATCAACCCCTTATTTATCTACCCTTGTCATAGAAGCATGTGAAAGATTTGGAATTTTTTCCTAATATATTATTCATGATACATTGTAGCTCCAGTCCTGGAKATTTTTTATTCCTATAGTTACTTTGGTTTTTCTAAGCTTGAAACACTGCTATTTAGGTTTACTGTGATTGACAGGCAATTAGTTGGTCCTGGGTCATTCACATTGTTTTTAACTTCTCAGTCTATGAAATAAAGGAGGCAAAAAGATATTTTCCAGATAATTTGYATCTGAAGATAAGGTCCAAAGATAAGGGTAATTTCTTTTCAAAAATGTTATAAGAAGAAAATTATTGTCTTTTAATTTCTATGTCAAGAGATTGATGAATTGACAAATTATAGCCAGATAGTAAGATTAGTTTAAATGAAAGGCAGTTCTGTAAGTGTATTGTGTTAGACTTTTTTACACCTGCATTGCCTGATTCATTCAGYTTTTATTGTGTACTTGAGGAGAGAAGGTTAAACTATAGCAGCAAGATCAGTAAAAAGTTTATTTCAAATAGCTGYAGATGAAACTTTCTGAATGATTAGTTGAGCCCATAAAACAAAAGAAAAAACTCCAAAATTAGATGAGACTGGGTTTTTTTTTTTGTTTGTTAAGGAGGTTGGAATAAAAGAGTAATCAAAATATTGCAAAATATTTTATTACATAATTAAACTGTATTTTCCATGTGCTGYAAGCTTTTTCTATAGTAAAAGCTTTTCAATTTTCAGACTGCAAAAAAGTAATTTAATTTTGTGCAGAAATGCTCTTTTACATTGATGTATTGTAAAACTGATAGAAGATGGCATTTAAATTATAGTCAGTTGCAAATTAGTGTATTCAGATGTAAAATAGTTTAATTTAAGGGAAAGGTGCATCTCTTAAACCTTAAGAAAGACACTCAATGGCTTTGGGTACACATACCTTGTGCTRATGCTTTATAGAGTAATAGTCAATACATTCTTGTTTTCTATTTCAGAAAGCAAGAGACTGGAAATACATGAAAACATTTGATTTTCTTCCTTAAAGGACACCTGGAGTGATTCTTTCTTCCTAGGCAATTAAAGAGCTAAAGTGAGAAGAAAAAAAAGATTAATAATAAAAATAAAAATCAGAAATAATTATTTTTAAAAACTTAATTTTTGACATTCTCTTTTTGACCCATATCATTACCTAGGCAGTGTGTAAAACCTGTAAACTTATAGTGTATTCCAATTTATTACATTGATAATTAAGCAGAGATACATTAAGGAGAGTTAATGCTTTAGTATTAGAGGAGCAGTAACTTCTAAATTCTGAGAGAAAGCATAAACAATTTAGGATACAGTTCAGTTTTAGGAGAGTTCTGGAAATGTGGCTTTGAAAGACGTGTATTTAAAATTATTCAGGAAGGAAGACTGCACATCTAAGAGCTTTGGGAAGACTATAGCATGAGTTTATATGTTCCTATAACCAAAGATCATMGACTTCAACTCTTTTTTTGACCAGAGTACCAGAGGAAAATCCAACTTCAAACAGAAGTGAAGTATGATCACATTAAGCAAACTTGAGTCCATGTAGAAGAATTTGGATAAACTCTGAGAGTAGAGTTTTGTATAATTACATTGCTCACACTTGCTTATAGCTACACCCAAGGATGTCAGTGATCAAGTGAAAAAGTAGGAAATAAAGAGTTTGCTATTTAAATATCTGCATATATGTTTATATATGCAAATACTTAGAACTAGCCTAAGATACATATGTGTTTTCTCTCTTTCCTCAGCATCTGGTTAAACATTATTCTTCTGAAAAGCAATGTTAATAATCTCCACCCTGGCATCAAAGAAATATACATAAGTGTTTTTTCACTAGCATTTTATTCTGGCTTTTTTTAAACCCCTTGGATGTAACCTTTAAGCAAGGGTGTTCAAAACGACTCAGCAGATTGTTTCATGCTGCATGGCTTTTAACCTGTTTGTTTTAAACATGAAATATCTATAGCTTTTAATATTCYTGGCACATTTCCTTGTCTCTCAGCGTGAAGTTCATTATCCTATGCAAGACAAATTAGCATAAAGACAGCCAATTTAAACTGAGCATCAGCCTGAAAAAACTGAGGGACTGAACTATCAGTTTCACACATGAGTCTGTGTCATGGCATGAGTCAGATAAGCTTTAGATGAGGACCAGCAGACCAGCACTGATATTGTTCTTAGCAGTTCAGCAGCCAGGTTCAGTGACTTTTAAAAGATTGGGTCCTCATAAACAACCCTTCAGTGTAGCATTTCTTGCAAGAAATCTGGCCAGAGCTTCTTGAGTTGGTTTGTTTTTTTGGTTTTTTTTTCCCTAGCTTACATCTTATTTCTCTCTCAAATCTACCAGATATATGAAAGAAAAAAAAAAGAGAATTTTAATAATGAAAATTTTAAAAAAATTGCTTCTATTTAATTGAATTTCGTTCCTTCCCAACACCAAATGAATGCATTAGACAAGAAATTAGACTGCTTACTTAAAGGCTTGAATACAACAAAAAAGTATTTGCTGGAAAAAAACAGAGCTCTAGATATCTGAAAAAGTTTGTATATGAAACCATAAAAATTGTAGGGTTATAAAAGTTATGCAAAAGCATGCATTCTTTGTCTCCATGGAAATCCCTCCTATATCCATCTGAGAGAGAAGGAACAGCTGGCAAAATCAAAGCCAGCATTATCCCTTCAAAATCAAGAACAATACACTGTGAACAATCAACTTTCCTGGAAAGAAAAATGCTTGTTTGCTCAAAAGCTAATGAAGTGCACATGCCTCAAAATAACAACTGGGAAGTCAGAGAGTGCCCTAAGCTCTGCCAGCTCTGCCAGTGTCATAACACAGGGCTCTCCCTTGACAGTAACTGTGAATACTAGATAGACTGAACTATTAAAATCAAAAATGATTGATGCTTATTCAGAATCCCCACAAAAGGCTGCCCTTGACATGGGCAGCTTAAGGTATTCTGCTAATAAACTCACAGTGCCTTAGTTTAGCAAACTGAGAGCCAGAAGATGCTCCCCAAGTACCTAAAGGTTATAATTGAACTTTGGCAACACATTTGCTTCAAGTAAATAACCTCCCACTGGTCTACCCACAGTGTTATCTGAAGGTACCTTGTGTACTGACAGCTGTCCAGCAATCTGGAATTACTGAAATTTTGGCAAAAAGAAGTGTTCAAGCTTCTATGGTAGATGAGCAAATTAGTGGTGCTGAGCCAATAACCCCTCCACAGTTTGACTTCTGTTGGGTGCTGGCATAATAAAAACATAGACAATTTGGTTTTCACTATATCCTTTGGAAACTGTGATCATGTCTTACATTTTCCTTTTCCATTTCAAGTACAAACTGCTAGAATGATACATATGGAAAAAAGAACAAAAGCTCTAGAAAGCGACTCAGAAGAAGAATTTCTAATAGTCTGACTGTATAATTTATCCTTGTGTGCACAGGCTTCCATAGCTGCAGAACTGCTTACTTGGAAAGACAATATATCTAGAACTGAGAAGTAGGTTTCAGTTTGTCCCATTTAATGTTAGGTCTGRGCAAATCCCTGATATTAAATTCTACATCTTGGCGCTATTTTATGAGGGACTGTTCAAGTCCCCCCTTACTAAGAAAATGGTAAGTGAAAGGGCTTGGAGAAAGGGAGAAGAGTTTCAAAACATATGCTCCTTCAAATTCTCACCACAGGCACAATGAGATTGAGGGATTAATGGACTGATAGAATTACAGAACTCTGGAACCACAGAATCAGTGAGGTGGAAAGGGACTTCAGGAAGTCTATACTCCAAGATCCTGCTCAAGCAGGGGCAGCTCTGAGCTCAGAAATGGTTGCTCAGATCTGCATTGAGCCTGATTTTGAAAACCTCCAAGAACAGAGTTGGAAAAATCTCTATTGGTAACCTGCTCCAACTGTACTTTTCATGTAAACACTCATGAAGGACTGGAGGAAGAGGTGAGCAACAGAAAATGTAAATGTTGAAGAAAGATAATTTATTATTTATTTTGGTAATTTCCATGATTGTCTGATTTTCACATCTTGACTGTATTGTCTGATTAAGGGGTTTGGTTTTCTTTGTGTTTGGTTTGKTTTTTTTTATTATTATTCTTAATTGAATGGTTGGGGGTTGATTCTGTAGTAAAGATGCCATTCTGTAACAGTGTAGGCAAAAGGCTTTTTGTCATAATAAATAAAAAATCTATTGGTATAAACTTTAACTCAGAAACAAGAAACAATTAAATATTTATAAGGACACTGTTAGCTTGCAGTTCAATGCAAGAAAAAAGAATGCATTTTAATTTAAGCATTCATAAATTTTACCTATTAAAGAACTTCATTTTTTAATGTAATATAATAAAAACTGTATTGCCATAAACACTGTGTTGCCACAACAATACCATCTGAGAAACTTAAATCTGCAAATGTTGACTGTTTCATGTTGTCTGGCATGTCTATAAACATTTTGTGCACTTTAACTTTTACAGGCTGTATTTAACAGATTATTGAAATCAAAACAAGTTTGTACGGAGGCAGCTGAGAACCTTATGTGTATTTTTGCAGATTTTTTGGAGTTAAATATGCAGTACAAACCAATGCAATGTAAGAAAACATAGTGCATTGTGGAAAAAAGCTGAACAGGTGAATTAAATGCCACAGGTTCCATGCTTTTATTCTATAGAATAGAAATTGAATATGGGACTATAGCACTGACACAAAGTGTTAAASTCTTAAGTTAATTGGGTCAAATAGTAGACCTTGAAACAGACAAGAAAACAYCAGTTTTTTATGCAGTTTATGACATACAGCTTTATGTATTTGGAAGACTTCATTAAAGATGACAGATGCATGTGTCYGCAAGATTCTCTTGCTGGTTTTAGCCTATTACTCTATGATGTGGTCATTCAAAATTGTGACACTGTTTCACATCCTTTTTGCAGTTTGTGTATATAATTGCACTGATTAACAAACCTTACTGAAGCCATGCTTTCATTGGTTGTGAGCTTTTATGGTCACATTTTATGATTCCTCTGCCCATATGTGAAACATATAAATTATAGAGGACTATGAAAGAATTACCAGTGACTTACACATCTCATGTGCTGCAGTTCCACATCAGTCTCCAGTGTCCAAAGAATTAGTTTGTTTGTAACTTAGACCATATTTAAAAATTGAGACAATACTGAACTGAATATAGACTTTATTAGTCATTTGATGCAAAATGATATAAAGACAACAAAATAATTATTCTTGCAGTATTGAAATGATGGGCAGAGAAGCCTGCTTCAAAGATTTTTGCATCASCAGCTAAACTGTGTCTAAAATGGATAGTATAGCAATGGTGCTATAACACAAGAGAGAGTTCAAACTAAAAGTGTCAAAAAGATACTATAAATTGAAGGGAGAATGAAAAGAGATAAGGAAGAAGCAGGAGAAGATTAAGGCTTTTCAAAATGATTATGTGTTCTAATTTGTTCATCAGCTGTCCCCAAAACAGACACCTAAATAAAGTGTGCTGGTAACCTAYGCCCTTTCAGAATATAATGGACAATTGCTTAGAAGGCAGTTTTGCAAATAAAGAATTTCTTTTTCCCCAGGAAAAAAGAATTGCTTCTAAACTAAATGCAGTTTATATAAATAAAAATGTATAATAATATTCATACAAGTACATAATAAATATATTTTCAATATATTAACACAAAATAGTAATGCTATTTATTTTATTCAGTTATCAAAAATTTCTGTACACACCTCTTTTTTAAGAATTGATGTGACTAAACTAGTAAGTGTATTAGGTACTAGGTTGTGACTACACTGTCTTCTGACTTCCCCAGATGTGTAAAAATATTTTCCATCTCTACTCTGCTTATTATAGGCACTGGGATATTTTAGAAAGATAGGAGATTTAGTCCCTTACATGTTTTCATAGTCTAATCTATAAGCAGTTTCTGTATCAAAGTAAATAGATAAATGAGAAATTATCCAGTWGTAGGGTGAAAAATTAATTGGAAAGACTATCTAGTAGTTTAGTAATTGGATATTTCTTAGGAAAGCAGAAGAAAATGTTTCTTTTCCTGCAGACTCTTCTGATGGTTGGAATGTGTTTGGTGGATTAAATAGTTGTCTGTGATGTTGTTCCAATGATGTCTGAAGACAGATACATTTTGCTTTCTCATCGCATGCCATAATGAAATTCAAACCTAACATTGCATGTAGTTTAATAATCCACCACAAGTCRTTAATTCAGATATCCTCTTCTCTTCACACAGGCATTTTTTTTTTCTGACAAGTTTGCCAGTAACTGAATTTGATAAGGGTAAATAGAACTACTTTTTCAGACAGGATTATTGTCTTTAAAAATGAACTAACATTAAAATGTTATGGTGAAATTCTGTGTAGGACAAAGTGTTCTCTTCATGTGATAATTTTAAAGCAATACTTCTTCCATCTGGTAAATGGAATTCATAGTCTTTGGATCCAAACTGTTTTAATGAAAGAGCAATTGTCTAGGCAAACTCACTCATAAAAATTCCATTTTCACTGAAAGCAGGCTAGTTGAGATTTTGCAGTTCAACAGAATCCTCTCATCTGAAATTAGCTCAGTTATTTGCATACATACAGGCCACAGATGGAAAGAAGATTCAAAAATAAAAACACCATCTGCATTTGTCTTTAATGACAAGTTATATGGAAGTCTGAGATTCTCATTTTCAATAACTACATTGCAAAATTGTTCACAAGATCTTCACAGTCCTCTTCTGGCTTGACCTTGTAAAAAATTACTGTAACACCTATYTATGCCTAAGATAATCAGAAGTACTTATATATGGTTGTTATTAGGGATGCAGCAAAATTTTTGTCAATAAACCATTTGGAATATYCTAGCAAATCAACTCTGTGATGTATCTACAGAATTCTTGGTTTTTTGTCAGTGGTTATACTCCTAAATATGAATAACATAAAATTTTCTGTAATTGCAGTCAATGACTGTGATGATCAGTTATATAGGTCCATAATCTTACCAGGGACAAAACATAGGAGACAATAGTAATATTTGTTCTGCAATACAGTCACCGCAAACTTAAGACACTGTAAGGCCCCAAAATCCCTAGGCGAGACTCTTAGAAGGGCTTACAGTTTTCATGCACTCTGAATTAGATTGAAAGGGCAAATATTGACAACATATCCTCAAGAAGTCAAGACAAAAACTTTACTGGTGACTTCAGAAAATTAAAGACCTTTGGCAAAAGGTTTAGAGCCGCATTCAATCTACATAAAGCACTTTTCAAAGCATTAACTTCAGCTCACTCAACTTAGCAAACTCTAAGGCTGTCTGATTTTAAGTTACTAAAAACATTTGTCAAAACTCTGAGTGAAATCAAAGAACAAAAAAGAAGGTCAAAATAACAAACGTAACTACTGTTCCTGCTTCCACTGGCATCCAGTTGATAGAAATTCTAAGAGGGGATAGGGTCCTCCCTTCCTTCCTCTTGGAAGACTTTTGCATGTTAAAATAACATTCTTTTCACATAGCCACTTATAAATACRTCTCTGTTTGAACTGGATCATAAAGAGAAACCTGAAGAATTATGGTTGTTGTCAGGCCACTCTGACATGGTGYGCTGATAATTTTTCTCATTAAAACAACTGTATTATCTCCACATCATGTAGTTTTATATGGAATTGATGTGTCTTTGTACTAGTGGTAAATATTCACATTAAATTAAAGGGAAAGTTGAAAATCAATGGCATAAAGGGTTGTTGCATGTGGTGGCATACTTAAAAATGGCAGATAGTTTTGGATCTTCTTTTTTAAATTCTATTTTTTTTCCCTGTTATGTAAAGAGAGAGAACCTTGTTCTGCTGGTAATATGTAACTCTTCTGGGTAACGGGGGTGGTAGGAATTAATTCTGATGTAACACTTAGTGTTTTTCTATAATTATTCATACTACCGCCATCTTTGCTTTCTTATTTCAGTCACCTGATCTCAGACAATAGTTTTTAGTGCCCAGTGAATTTTAAAAACTCTTGAAGGAATCTGACCATCTATTGTGAGTTAACCCTGATGAAGCCACTCACTCACTGGTTGGAATGGAGGGAAGGATGTGAAGGGTAAAATTGAGAAAACCTGYRCATTGAGATAAAGACAGTTTATTATGTAAGGCAAAAGCTGTGTACACAAGCAAAGCAAACAAGGAATCGATTCACCACTTCCCATTAGAAGGCAGGTGTTCAGCCATTTCCAGAAAAGCAGTGTCTACGAAGAACCAGCAGGACACCACAGGAATCCGCATGGTCTCTCTCTTTCCCGCTCCTCTGCTCACCTCTCTCCTCCCCTCTCTCCCTCTACCCCTTCTCTCTTGTTGTTTCTTTCTATCTCTCTCTACCTCACAGTAACTGTTAAATAAAATATGTACTTGAATTGACTTTGGCGTATCATCTCATTAGCACCTTAACTCAGGCAGAGGCCTTTAGCATAATCAGATCATACAACACACTTAGTGTATAAAGCTGGGGCAAAGAAAGAGGAAGGGAGGGGGATGTTTTGAGTGATGGCATTTTTCTTTCCAAATGACTGTTATGTGTGATGGGCTCTGCTCCTCTGACAACGGCTGGACAACTGCCTGCCCATGGGAGGCAGTGGMTTCATTCCTTGTTTAGCTTTGCTTGTGTGTGTGGCTTCTGCTTTCCCTATTGAACCGTCTTTATCTCAATCCATGAGTTTTCCGGCTTGTACCCTTCAGATTCTCCCACTGATCCCACCAGTGGTGGAAGGAGCTAGCAGCTGTGAGGGGCTTGGCTGCTGGCTGGGGCTAAACCGCAACAGAAGCAGAAAGGGCCGTGATGCTGTGTAAGCACTGCTTAACAGCAACTAAATTAACCCTCATTTGCCACTGCTTTTGTTGCAAATATGAAACATAGCATCATACAAGCTACTATGAAGATAAACTTTATCATTGCCAAAAGCATTATATTATGATTATAGAAAATTATTAAACACTTTATTTCCCCCGGCCTTTAATTTTCTCACATTTTTGCCCAAAGGGTCCTTCTTCCTGATTTCTGGTGKTTTTGTTTGTTTGTTTGGGAGGTTTCTTTGTTGTTTCATTTTGTTTGTGGTTTTGGACTTATTTGTTTGTTTTGGAGGGTGATTTTTTGTAATTTTAATAGATTTTAATTGTTTCATCAGGAAGTTTTTTTATTCTGTATGCTTGCCAAAGTTGAAAAAATTTGCACACCTGTTGGTTTTTTGGAGGAATTTAGGATCACTGCATTTCTGAAAATGAAATCATAGATTAATTCACCTTTTTGAGGTGATGTCTGTTCCCTCAATTATTGAAATGAACATTCCAAGAAGTGTATAAAGAGCACAGATGGCAAGTAAAAGAGTACAAACATTATTTCTGCCCATTTGGTAATATAATTCTCAAAAATTTAATCAAACTGTTTCCTTGCTCTTCAATAATCTTTTTCCACATCCATTTACTTACTTATATATCTGAAGTACTGATTAATTTCTACATATACACTTGTATTAGAAAGTATTTGAGCATTAATAAATCTTTGAGTACTAATTTTAATTTCTAATCAGTTCCGTATGGATGACAAAACTGAAACACAATTAAAGTTTTGGATTTCAGTGAAAATTTTCATAGAGATAATTGTGTGAAAGAAAACACATTTCAGCCCTTAAGCATTATCTAACAGTGACTGTTCCAAGTGCTAAGTGCTGTGAATAGAATCCAAAATTAAAAGCACAGAATAAGTTGAGTTGGAAAGGACCCACAAGGATCATCGAGTCAAAATAAACAAAAAAAGAGCCACATGTAAGGAAAAGCAATTGAAGAAATCTGTGAGGAAATACAAATAATTCTCTTAACCCATTGTTACAATATTCACTTCAATCCCAAGGATATCACCAGTGTTTGCATGGAGATGCATGTCCAGTGCACTGCTAAGAGTACTGGGCAGCAGCTACAATGATTTAAAACACTAATGAATTCAGGTATTAACCTAATCATGCAGCATGATGKCCAGAGAACATATCTAAAAACCTGATTATCACAGTATTGAACCAGAGCAAAGGAAGGAACTGTTTCAGTTAGATATGCAGTTAAGCTGCCAACGTGAACAACAGAATTCACTCTGTATATAAAGACATGACTATTGAACAAAGCACTAGAAATGTTGATCTGAGTGATACAGCTCAGCCAATAAAGTAGACCCAAATTAAATGAACAAATTATACAGCTACACCTCGAAGATGCACCCTAACAAGAATTGTTAAGCTCATAACATTATCTGGAAAAATACTGAAAGATAAAGCTTGAACAGAAAGATCAAACTTAGGGGAAAAAATGTGCACCAAAGAAAGGAAAGTGAGGAAAAAATTACATATACATTCCTAAGTAGGTATCTTTGTGTATTATTGTGCTGAACTTAGGTGCAAAACCCCTCTTTGTTTAATATCAACATACTTTCTAAATCTATCTAAAGTTGGGCGAGGGTTGGGTTTTTTTCTGTGCCAAAACCAAGCTGGTTTTTATATGAGAGGAAAAGGACAGTGAGTCAGAGGAAACCTTATTTAACTACATTTAAGATGCACTACTAGTCCATGCAGCAAAACAAGGCAAGCTGGGGAAGACCTTAAATGGCCAAAGACGACACAGTATGGGCAGGTTTCATCCCCTCACAAAACCCAAACAAATTCAAACCAAACCAGATCAAACCAAATCAAACCAAAAAAAACTTAGGATATAAGAGAAGCAAATAGACATTAAATACCACAAAAACCAAGGACAACTTCTTCTGAAGAATAAAAATTATCTGTCGTGTTCCCTGTACAGAAGCTGGAATTTATTACTGCAGGATAAAATGTTGGCATAACTGACATATATCTCCTGTGSTCCATTCAGCACAGCACACAGGAAAGGCTTCAAAGATGTTTTCCAGCATTCATCGAAGATGGATGATTATTTCTGGAGAATCTATAAAAAGAAAAATGAAAACAGTGTTCAGGAAGTACCAATCTGACACCTACAGTATTTACTGTCCTTTTGGACCAGAGAGACAGACTGTAACTATAATTTTTGTGAGACTTGTAAAGTCAGCTGATACTGATCTACTACTGATGGCCCACATTGCTCCAAATCCATTCATGCTATCTGAAAATATGGCCTTAAAGGGTTCAAGGGAGAAGCCCACAACAGGAAAAGACAGCAACAAAGCCAAAATAAAGCTATGCTTTCACCTCATATAACCTTTTYATTTATTTTCAGTATGACAAAATACAACAAGCATAAGTATTTGGGTTAAAAATAAATTACAAATTATTTTTTTTAAAAAAACATAAATAATGTACATTAGCAGACAAGAGAAAATAATTTCTGTTTACATGGGGCACGTGTCTCCACAAATAAGTGAACTTGTGTGAGAAAAAAATTCAGAAAATACATTCTTCTTCACATGTGCACAAATCATTTTGAATTACCAGCACACTGTTTATCAGCATGAAGATTATTGTAAACAGTACAATGYGGTTATAAACAGACAAAGGAGAGCAACCGTTTCAGAGGAGTCCCTAATGATCAAATCCATCTTAACATGGGCATGTYCTACTCGTTTAGAAGATGTGAACACATGCTGGATACAGAGGAAGAATTATTACCCTGAACCTTCTGGCTAAAGTCTTTACAATACAGTCCATCCTTAAAAAGGCATAAAGAGAAAGTCTCTGCCAAGTATACTCTTGTAAATATCCTTAAGAAGGGCTGAAAAAACTTCACAAATATGTCACGTAATAATTCTGCCTACTAATGATATATTGGGGATGTAATTTTAATTTATATCCCATAAATACATATTCAAAAAAGATAAATAATTATTCAAATTATTCAACTTATTCAAATAAGATAAATAATGCTGCCATTTACTAGTATAATATTATCCTTTAGTTACTAACTTCAAAAAAATTGTTCTRAGGCAAATAACCTGTCCCCAAACCAAGGCCTCCAGAGACACCAACAGCTGAATGTTCTGAGGGAATTTCATGCCTAATGGTTCACAGGATCAAAATACAAAGCAAAGCATTAAATATCTCCAAAATATATCCACTTTTAATTAAAAATTCACAACTATTCTGTAATCAATAACATCTGTAATCAATAAAATCAAATAACTGAAATATTATCAGATTTGGACAGCCAGGTCCTTTGTTAATTTCTATAGCAGACCTAGGAAGGATGTATTTTCAGTGMAAACTTCCCCTACAGCATTGCCTTGATAGCTTAACTTGGCAGAAAATGCATGAAATCAGCAAAAGCAAAAAGAACATTGTAGCATTTGGGAATGTAGAAAATGCTGCTTAACCAGCRTCATTGCTGTGGCTGCCTGCAGGCCAGTTTAATCAGGCTACAATTCATATGCAAGAAAGTAGTTTTGTAATTACTGTCAAATGACCAAATCAGTGTATAAAACCTAAGGAGGATTATGCATCCCCAATAATGAAACATACTGGAGATTGGGATTTGTTAGCTGACACCTACTTGTCAAGAATTCATAGTAAAATGTGTAAGAAAATAAATATAAGTATGCTCAGATATTACACCATTTTAAAGAGTACACCTCAGTTTGCTGGATTTAACTGTGATTTTTTTACTTGATGCATATACTGATTTTTCTACCAAACAGTGCAGAAATATTTATGTGGATGGGAAAGCACAGTTACCAATTTCCATTTAAAAAATCATATGCTTTTTTTAGTGGAAAAGTTATCAGAACTTTAATATTTAGGGGTTGGGCATAAAGCTGCCAGAATTAATGATGCAATTTTTAGCTATCTGCTTTAGTAGCAACATTAGATATTTTTAAGACACTCAAGTTGACCC
>QVAJ01000014.1:5149953-5189730 GCA_003546035.1 Mixornis gularis | reverse complement strand
CAACAAGAAGATTTCTTTTCCCTACACTTTAAATCAGCATGTTATTGAAATAAGCTTATTTCATTAAATTAACAAAGAAAGACCAGAGRATATATTTATTTTTTCTGAATCTGGCTTACTGCCACAGTGCCTGCATTTAAAATATTTGCTTAATATTTCTGATTAATATATATTTAATTTATCAGGAAAAAAAAGTCAAACTCTAAAAAGCATGGACTATACATAAAATTAAATTTCATAAGATGTCTTCCACTGGGTGTACTAAAGAAGAAAATGAATCCTACTTCCTCTTTAAAAACATGACATGAAGAGGTCGGTCTGGAGAACATGAAAATGAAGCCCTGAGGAGGGTGCCTAGGTTTCCCTAAAGCAACTGTTTCTTGAGCTCTAGACTTTTTTTCACTAAGCATATTTTTATGTGTCCCAGTTCTCAGACAGGGACTGACTTGCAAATAATTAGATACATGAGCAGTCTTTCACTTAGAATCTATGCTATTTATGACTGCATTTATATGTAGAATTTTCCATATACATCTGTATGGAGAATTTGCCAGAGATTTCAATGGTATGGTAAGGTAGAAAAAGAATTTGGAAGAACAATTAATTAAAGCACTTCTAGTTCAAAAGCAAGATTTTATTCCATTCTGTGAGATATAAGAGCAAAATTATTAAATCCAAATAGTGTATATAAACAGATATAGTGATCTAACGCATACACATATACATGTATATTTATCCTTTTATATTTAGAAAACTGAACATTCTCAATACAAAGTTTGAGATGCTGAAAACTTCAATATACAGGATTTTAATTTAATCATCTTTTGATTGGCGATATGCATGTTTAGCTTTTGTTACAATGTGACACTTAATCACATTTATTCTCTGTATTTAACAACTCTGAGAGGTCTGAGTTTTTTCTATTGGTTGATTGGTAGGAGGGTTTTGTTTGTTTAGTTGTTTTTTTTTCCCGGTTGAGTATATATGATACAGTTGTAAATGTTCATCCCTTCATCTTCTACTCAGACAGGAAAGAGACTTAAAATACAAAAATACATATAATATAGTGAAATTTGATGTTCAGTAAATGCATAGGGAAAGAAGACAAAGACTGATTATATAAGTTTGAAAACTTCTGAGAGAAATCAAAATATAAAGCTTTCAAAAATCTTAATCACAAAATGAAATTCCAAGGTGAATCATCCACCTTTTAATCTATTAATAATGTTTGCATGTTCCATTTGCTACTGAAAGTTAAATGATATCCTAATTGTCATCTATTTTTAATTCTCATTAATTTCTAAGCTGCTTCTCAAGCTAGTTATATAACAAAGAAGTGTGCTTCTTCAGTGAAATTATATAGATCGTGATGCTCTGAACATGTTGTATGGCTTAGAATGTCTTAAAGGGTGTAAACCATGGCTACTGTTCTTAGCTAGGGAGAAAACAAGGTTTTTTACCCCTGTCAGAATTGAGAGCTGTGTGGGAAACGACCAGCATCTTTGGCTGAAGACATTTAGTGTCCTACTTTGCTGCTCTTCAGCCTGAGGACAGTGGGGAAACTAAATGTTATGGCAAGCAAGTCTACTTTCTCATCAGATTTCTCAACCACCAGTTTCTCAGGTCTTCACATTAACAGCTTCTTCATTGTTATGGATAAATAATTGGCACATAGCCTGAAGTGTCCTTACTCCATGAAGTATATTTTGACAGTGCAAAGTTATTCCAATTACTGTGATGCATTTTCTCCTGATTTGTACCAATAAATTAAGCTTTGTTATTTTAAATAGTGTAATGGCAACCTTCCCAGAGCAGATGTCTGTCAGCAGGAGCAAAATCTACATTGGAAATTCTGAAAAAAAAAAAAAAAAAAACAAAACCACAGAACAGCTAGAAAAAGCCAATTAACAGTTAGCAGTCTATGACTATTGAGGGAAAAAAAAAAATGGATAAACCCTGGCATTTACTTAATCTTATTTACACCATTCTATGTCCTATAATTCTTCAGAAAATCTATCACAGTATTTTAAATACAGTTTTCTCTCATGGTAAAAATTTTGGAGTGCATGTGAAAAGAACACAGCTGTATTAAATACTTGAAGAAATAAACTATATGCAACAAATATTAAAATACTTTGAAAAATGTTCAGATTTTTATAAGCTTTTTTCTAGAGTTTCTGTCTATTACCACAGGGAAAACTTATTTTCATAAGCAGTGTTTTCTTACATATTTTTAAATCTCATTTCTTTAATTAAGAACCATGGAGAGATGCTTTATGCCCTTTAATTGATAATTATTAAAGTGGAATGAGAAAAAAAATCTAATTTCAAATGTTTGATGAAGAAACGTGCTTCTGAGGTTATATATACCCATGAACCTTGAAAAATCTGAACAAAAAAATCAGGCCACAACATACTTAGATAATTTCCCCAAATTCATAATTCCAATGTAATGACCTTATTAAACCACAAAAACAATCCCAACTCCCCATCACATTTGAAATTGTATAAAACATTACACTAGATGGCAACCTGAGAGAAAATCAGTTACATGAATACATATTGCAAGTCTGAAAAAAAAACTTTTCTCAGAAGATAATTTATAGCATGTACTTCTGTCATGGTTTAACCCCAGCCAGCAACTAAGCATGATATAGATGCTTGCTTATAAACCCACCCATTCCATGGGATAGGAATGAGCGTAGGAAAAAGGTTAAGCCCACGGATTTATACAAAAACAGCTCAAAAGTTGAAGTAAAATACAATAGTAACATATAGCAACAAATAGTAACATAGTAACAAATAGTAACATATAGTAGCAATAGTAACAAAAACAATAATAATAACAATAAGAACAGCAATAATAGTAAATGTAATGAAAAAGGGAAAAAGAGATTAATAAAACCCAAGAAAAGTAAGTGATGCAAAATACAATTTTTCACCACTTTCTGACTGATGCTCAGTCCTGCCAGCCCTGAATAGTGATGGTCATGTCCCAGCCAGCTTATATTCACAGAATGTGATAGTCTATGTTATGGAATATCCCTCTGGGCAGTTCAGGTCAGCTGCCATGGCTGTGCTCCCTCACACCTTCTTGTGCACCTGCTCACTGACCCAGAATGGGATACTAAAAGTTCTTGTCTTTGGGTAAACCCTACTCAGCAATGACAAGAGCATCACAGAATATGCTGAATTGGAAGGGACTCACAAGGATCATCCAGTCTAATTCCTGGTTATGCACAGGACCATCCCCAAGAGTCAGTACATGTGCCTGAGAGCATTGTCCAAATGCTACTTGACCTCTGTCAGCTTGGTGCTGTGAACACTTCACTGAGGAGCCTGTTCCAGCGTCCAACCACCTTCTAGGTAAAGAATCTTTTCCTAATATCAAACCTAAACCTCACCTGACAGAGCTTCAAGTCACTTATTCAGGTCCTGTCACGAGGCACCGCAGAGAAGACATCAGTGTCTGCCTCTCCTCTTCCCCTCACAAGGAAGTTGGGACTGCAGTGAGGTGTCTCTTGCTTCGGTCTCCACTTTCCCAGGTGAATAGACAAAATGACCTCAGCTGCTTCTTGTGTGGCTTCCCCTCAAGGCCCTTTACCATCTTTTTGCCCTCCTCTGGATGCTCTCTAATGGTTTAATGTCTTTTTTATATTGTAGCACCCAGAGCTGCACACAGGACCTGAGGTGAGGCTGCCCCAGTGTAGAGCAGAGTGGGACAATCCCCTCCCTTGCCTGGCTGGTGATGCTGTGTCTGATGCCCTCCGGGACATGGTTGGCCCTCCTGGCTGCCAGGGCACTGATGAATCATGTTTGATTTTCTGTCAACCAGGACCCACAGGTGTCCTTCTGTGGCACTGCTTTCCAGCATCTCATTCCCCAGTCTGTCAGTACACCCAGGATTGCCCCATCCCAAGTGTAGAATCCGGTACTTTTCCTTGTTGAATTTCATATGGTTGGTGATTGCCTGTCATCGTCAAGATGGCCACTGCACTCAAAGTGCTTCATTAAAAACTTCAGAGGGCTTCAAACATCAGCACTGTGTTATCTAGAAGTCTTTCATACCTTTTCTATATAACAATCCTATGGGCATTGAAACACAGTGGAAAGAAGTCCACAACTAATAATAGCTGTTAGAGCGGCATGTATTTATCGACATCGAGATGTGTGRGGAATAATTTCACCAAAGACACACATGAAAACCAGGGAACTTGCCCCTCTTATTATTCCCTGAGGTCTTACATATGCATGACATTCCACAGTCCTCCTTCACACATATTCATTCCCTGACCCCGCCCATCCTCACTTTGCATGGTAATTTACTCCACGCCCTTCTGGGGTTGTTCAGTTCATTGTGGTGGTCGCTGGGTGGTCTTCAGGTGTTCACCTCTTCACCTTTATCTCTCCAGTGTGTGCTTTGGCCCTTTTGGCATGTTTTCAAGGGAACACACCATCTTAGAATCTGTGTTCTTTTCTTTATCAGTGCCCTTAGCCCTGTTATTCTGCTGTTTAGGCTAGTTCTTCTGTTTATCGCCAAAGGCTCTCAATACTTGTGGTGCTTAAAAAAATGCAAAAGGGTAACAGACACAGCATTCAGTGTTCACTAAATGTTTTCTAAAATGCCATCTCATACATTCTAAAGTACTACTTGGAATACATTCTAACATAGAATATATGTTCTTCAATCTACTATAAAGGATCAGCTGGGATTTTTCAAATCTACATCTCAGACAGCTCCACACAGCTCTGGCTCTTTCTCTCCTTCTCTCTTCCTTCTTCAGTCCCAGCTCACTGCTTCCTGTCCCTAGCACAGCCACCTTATCTTATCCGTCCCTCACACAACCTCCTGTCCCTTCCTCCTCACAGCACAGCCWGCAGATTCTAACTGACTCTCTACCAACTAACTCACTCTTTTATCACACCCAGCTGTGAGGGCAAGGCTGTTCCCCCTCTTTGGTAACTAACACAGCTGCAATGTATTGGAGGCAGGATTGCCTTTAGCACTATCTCTGTCTTCCCACACCACAATTGCCCAATCCACTAATTTATCAAGGGCTAGACAATACCAAAACCTTTACTGAAATCAAAAAATATCAGTAAGTTATCAATATTATTCTTATCCTGAATCCAAGCCACAGGACTATACCAGTTACTAGGAAGAAAATTGAGTCTATCCACATCAAAACCAGGGCAGTATCCACTCTTTATGCTGTATCATTTACATCATTTACACCATGTGCTTTCTGCCTTTTGATAAATACATATATACACATACATATCATTTTCTTAAATCCCATATGGGCCATCTCCATGCAATATCTGTTGAGGTTGTTTAGTCCAGAATTTGGGCTCCATCTATTATAACTATCTTTCAGAACAGGAAAGATGGTGTGAGGTGTTGGATTGCTGCCTGTTAAAGGCAGTTTTAATTCCATCACTTCTGCACTTGTCTGGCTGCATCAAAGTGCATGGAATTAAAGCGATGGAATTAAAACTGATTTTGGGCCAACTGATTCAGAAATAATTCACCATCATATTGCCAGTCCAGATCCACCTGAGACACTTGAATCTTAGCAGCCTGACCACCTGTTAGATGTTCTGGTGGTCTTCAGTGGCCATATTCAGGTATGTGAACATCCTCATGGCACACCTTCACAGCCAGGCTCTCCATCCAGGAGAATGGCTTGGCCCCCTGGGGCAATGCCTTGTCACAGTGTGGCAGCCCAGAGGAGTTTGTATCTGCCCTGCCAGTCGGCCTGATGCCATTGCTGCAGCCACCCCACCTCTGCCACCATCCATGGATCAGTATAAAGTATTGGCCACTTCTCTTGCTCAGCAATGTTTAAAGCCAGTTGGAGAGCTGTACTGTGAAATTGCTATATGAGTATATAAAAACCTCCCATCTATCACTGTTTCAAAGCAGAATAAAATTCTAAATATGTTCTCTGAGCTTTGATACGTTTCATACACTCTGTCTCCAAGTGATTAGCATCACAATCTGTGCTTTGTGACAGCACAGTTATTTCTGTTCTAGTCCAGATGATGGACGCTTAACAGGTATTACTCAGGCTAGTCTGTGAAATTACTTTTTCTAAAAGATTGATACAAATTTCATCCCATCGTTGCAGGACATTGTGGGGACAAGTACTGGAAAGCAACATAATTTTTTTTTTCTCCCTTCCAAATATAAGAAAAAATCACATAGAGATGGTATTCTTTTCAAAATACAGCAGGATAATGCATTTTAAAACCTATATTTTGGTCTGGTTTAAGCTGTAATATTTTGTGTATTAGCGTCCCTAAAACAGAATCCAGAAATATGCTTAGTTTAAAAGTTTAAGTGAGATTACATAGCTTTATGTTGAAATAAATAAATAAAGTAGCAGCTTTCTGATTAAGGTATGTACAGGCCATTTGACAAGTAGTCTCCTTGAGTTGTCTCCTCATAATTTCTGTAGATTTCAATCTCAAAGAAATGAGGTTTTGTCCAGCATTCCTGATAAGACTCTATGAACTGAGTGGATGGGAGGATAAGATACTTTTCTTGGACCACTGGATCAGTTCAACAATTTTTATCTTTCATAACCTTTTTATTACCTCCCATTTTATTTCATCTCTTCTGCTGTTTTTCTCACAGACACTAATCTCAATTCTACCTTTAAAATCTTCATGTCAACCTCTTGATCATTCTTTCTCCAAAAAGCATGAGACTCATTTCCTGTTGTAAATTCCTTTTTCTCTTTTAAGGGGATCTAATTAGGAGAGACACCAATTACAGCCACTATGTACTAGAACACCTTTTAATTAAGCTGTTGTTATTAAGAGCAGATAATTGTCTGTACAGTACATTCACATGCCCCTTCCCATTAACACACGTTGGCTAGCACAGATGCATAATCACAATTATTAATTGTCACTTGTTTTGAGCAACAGCCGACAGGCCAGCCACAGCTGTTAACAGAAGCAGAGAATCACGGTGTGGCTGCTAGATTGTTTTGCTCAAAATCCTTCAAGAAGGTTCTTCTTTCATCAGGTGTTTATGTAATTGTGAAGTACTTGTCTGCAGAAAACACCCACCACATTCTTGGATGTCCTCTAAGCTACACAAACCCATTGTTCATGCTGGAGTTTACTGCTGGCCTTATAGGCTGGGTATAGGCAGCAAACTATGTAGTTCTGAATTCACCTGCACTTGTGGACTCAGCAGGGCTGCAAGTCTCCACAGCTCATCAGGTGTTAGACACATTTACAAGATACTTCTCAGCATTTATTTTTCACTCTTCAGCCTGCTGTTTTCTCACAGATATTTTTTCAGCCGTATCTATTGGCATCTGTACAACCTGTTCGCCAAAGCTCACATAGAAGGAAATTTTATGATGCCACCCCCAGGCCACAGCTACTAATGTTTTTGAGAAGCTTTCAGTTGTTAAACGCAAGTGTTTCCATTACACTGAACATTGCTATATGGGAAATATCTCAGTTCTGCTGTGGATCACTACATAAGCTCCATTCTTAATAGTGCTGTGTGAGTTCACCTCACCATCAGCCTTCTCCTATCACACTTTTAACTGTCTCTTTCTTTTGACAACTGTTTTTCATAAAGTTATGGACTTCAATTATTTGGGGTTTTTAGAGCTCCTATTAGAAAAATCAAACAAACACACACAAACTAAAAAAAAAACCAAAAAAACAACAACAAAAAACCCAACCAAAAAAACCCAAATACCCATTTTTCCCTGCTTTGTGCAAAAGCTGCGAAGAGCTGCAGTTTTCCTTGTCAGCGAAAGCAGAGAAAGTGAAAAACCTTACTTTGCCACCAAACATTTTTACTTCATTATTATTTGACTATAGCACTGGTAAAAGACACATTCATATTAGTTATGAAAATTATTGAACATGTGACAGTATTCCAAGCACCAGTGTTGAACTTTGCATACCATATGGAACAGTTGTTCCTAACTAAGAGTGATGAACTGTCAGTAGTTTTGGCTTCCGTAGCAGCGTTTGAAATACCAGCCTGTCATTGGGAAAACCTGTTTAGGAGGTTGTATAATAAATACAGGTTTCCTAGGGATCATGTAAGCATGAAATATCTGGAGATAGTCTTCAAGGCAAGCAGTTATATATACTTATTTTTTGCCATATATTCACAGTGGAAAGTATCTTTTTTATCTTATTTTATTTTATTTTCACCCACATTTTACTCATCCTATGCCCTTAGTTACTGTGTATAAACCAGGATTCCCAGCCACAACCCATTGCCCACTGCACACTGAAGTATTTTCGCTCCCTTAATTTGTTAACAATACCAATGAACAAAAAAGACTGTCTACAAACTGATTCCATGGCATCCTACACCTAAGACAGCATTATCATGGACACAATGCACCACATCAGAAACTGAAGGTTTGCTTTAAGGGTAAGCCTCCTTGCCAACTTATTAACTCCTGCAAATGATGTTAAGAATTATTCCTCAGGGAGAAATCCAGTTTATTACAGGGATTTTTCATTAGCTTTTTATGTTGATTCTGCCTTTGATGAAAACCAATAATAAAAATAAAAAAAGTTCCAGAATTTTGCCAGGATTATATCAACCACTTCACCTTCCACTTAAAAACAGGATGCATAATTTTCCTTTCCTAGGAACTCTATAAATATATTGAGCACAAAGATAGACACCTCTATTCTTTTATAGGTTTGCATCAGGAAGATATTTGTCTTGGTTATTTTCATAGACAGTAAATAATCTAAGTACAATGAAAAATGCAAATATGAAATGTACCATCTATTCCAGAAATGCACATATTTCATGTTTCTAGTATTGCTTACATGCTTCAGATATTTCATTTCTGTATTGCATGGCTACAGAGGAGGTAAAGTAAAATTTTTACATGCATAGATTTTAGCTGTCTCCAAGACTGATCTTCCTCCCAAATAAATTCAGTTTTACTTCGGTCATCAGCATTATTTATCTCTGAAATAGACAACTTTTTTAATTCAACACTCAGCAGTACTGTGGAAATATTGATCTGCAATCAACTGCTGACACAGTTATCTTTGCTTAAGCTGCATGTTTACTGAACTGCAAACACAGCAGTATTACAGGCATATATAAGAATTATTTCTACCACAAAGAAAAAAATATCATAGAAAGCATTTCATCTAAATGGCCTTGTCTGTGTTTTATTCTAACACTTATTTTTACCAAAGGTACTTTTAGGGTAAACCATTCATATTTTCTTTTTTCTCCCATAATTTTTGTTTGGGGTTTATATTTGTTGGTTGTCTGGCTGGTTTTGGGATTTTCTTTCATTTTTAATTGTGAATATAGTGCTAGGAGAATTCTTCCTCCACTAATCTCATTTTCATTTTCCTTTAAGCAACCTAAGCTGGTCAATAAAATTGAAATTACTCTGAAGAGCTATTTCCATTGTCTTCACAGGTGTTCTTTCGGCTGGGAATCCCAACTTGAAGGACTTTTAAAATACTTCTGGCAATTCAGGTTTTAGTAAACAGCCAAGTTCCTTGTCATCAATACAGTCTGCTTGATTTTTACAGATTACACTATCAAAGACTGTATTTATATTTAATACATACAGCTCCATAGAAAATTAGTGGAAGGTATCCCTGTTTATTCCAGAAATTAACTAAATTTGATAACAAGTGGAGGTGCATAGAATGATGAAAATTCTCTGTAATTTAGAAGGGATTCAAATCAAAACAGGTCTGTTGAAAAGGTTCCAAAGTGGACAGTCTTTTTAGACTGTAGTCTTTACAATCCCATTATATGAACATAGAAATATAAAGTGCAGATTTTGGAATAACATTTAGTGACAGTGGCAGTGAATGTTAAATACGTTTCAAAATTTGTCATCAAAGTAGATAACCTTAGTTTGTAATTTAGCTGAGAATAAAAAAAAATTTAATAGCCAAACACACAATAAAAGGCCTGACTTTTAAAGATGCAACTAATAATTGAATGCCTTAATCCCCAATGTCAACTTTTCAAATTAAAATTGCTATTAACTGGGAAGGGTTTAATATAGATGTGTCTGTGTATTTGCAAAGAATAATTAGCCACTATAATGACTACAACCAACTTTGAAATTATGAATATTGTAGAAAACTTATTAAAAAAACATTTATATTCACTTTCTAGGATATTAATACACACTGAACATCATAAATACATTATTATTCAATAATTCAGTATAGCATTTCTAATTGTCCTTGTCATCTTAGTTAGTTATATTTTTGGTAGTATAACAAAAGTAACAGTAGTCAGTAATACCAGTCCAATAAGTGGAAAATACAAGCATCATACACAAACATGTATGACTCTCTTAAATGGCACCCACCCCCCAAAGAATCTAAAAATCCTGATTGCATAAAGTACAACTAAAATAGAATTTTTGTACCTAAATCTCAGATTGTGATTCCAGAAAGTGACTGCTAAGGAATGTAAGGAATTGTAGATAATTTTGTGTAACTTCATACTCTAGATTTTGTAGTTTTTCAGAGCCATGTATACCACAAAGCTGACAGATCTAAGCTTTCAAGCCTTTTCAGAAACCTCTGACTCTTTGGACATTTTCAAATCAGGCAGACACTGTACTGACAGGCCCCAGATGATCTGATTTTTCAAAGGCATCTGACATGCACATATCATCCATACAAGAAAAACACAGCCACCCCAAGGCCATTCTCATGCCAAATGACAGCCAGAGAGAGAGGCGGTTCACATTAAATAACAGCCTAATGCCTGAAGTAGAGTGGAAACTGTGGATCAGTTCTAACCTTGGCCAGAAAAGTTCGAATTTGACATCTTCTGAGGAGAGGCTCAAGCCCCAAGGTTGGAGTACAAAAGCTACATAGCCAAGACAAAACAAGGGAAACAAAGAGGAGAGAATATAAATGTAGAATGTGAGAATATAAATGTATGTTTTCTAAATTTTAAACTTTACCAACCAGTGGGAATCACAGTCCAATGTAACTAGATATCACCATGCATTTTATTAATGAACAATGAAAACCCATCATATTGATGATTAATTTCTATCTGGGAAATCACTTAAAATTCAATATTTATCCAAATTTGTATTTTCTTTTTTATACGGAACAGTCTCATTAAGACTAATTTAAAACAAACACACAAGCAAATCCCTCAACTAAACAACACCAGCAACCAAAACCAAACAAACCAACCCAGCAAAACAAAACAGAAAAAAATCACATTTCTAAAATGGAAAGAACTCATCTTGTTTCGATACCAAGACTCTTTTTTTACATAGATAAATCCCTGACAAAAATATATTCAGTGCTCTGATAACATTGCACTGCAAACACAACGTATTTGTTTCAAAATAAAAGACACACAAACAAAAAAAAATCTTGGAATGTGGATGCTGTGATTGATTCTAACTTAGCCAGGCTGTATAAAGCTGACAGTATTCTTGATTTGCTCCCTGGAACAGGAGAAAAAATACTTCTGAAGATGCATACAAATACTGTATATCTGTATTATGACTAGGCATGCATAAAATGGACAGAAGATACATAACTGTATCTAAATCATCCACTTGTCTTCAGATTAAAACCCTTTATTTTCATCATAATGTGAATTAAATTAGGCATAGTAAATCCCAAGATGGTATAAAGCAGTACTGATAAATGCACCCAATTTTCTTATCTTGTCTATAACATCATTATGCCACTTCCAGCATGAAATAGCATACATTGGATTAAATGAAACTAAGGTACAATCACACAAAATATCAAAACCAAGTTGTTCAGTTAACACATTTTTGGATAAAAGGTCTCAATTCCTCTTGAAAATGAATTTTCATTAGAAAAAAATAATCCTTCTGCATGCTCATGAACTAGTAGTCCTGAGTAAGTGATACAGTGCTTCTTCAACTGTTGATAAAATTCTTCCCACCTTGTGTCTGTATCTCTTGCACTTCACTCCACTCTGGATTATATGAATCTAGAAGTATAAAAAGGACAATATCTATAGGGCTACAATATTTCTTTTTAGGAAAATAAAAGCTTAAGTTAAATCTTAACATAAACCATTATTTGCCTTTAAAATGCCAATTTAACCCTATACTGGTAAACTAAAAATACTCTCAAAAAATCTATAACTTTTCAAAAAATTTAACTTGCAAATTTGAATCTAGAGGTATAAAAACACAATATCTATAAAAATGCAATATTTCTTTTTAGGAAAATAAGAGCTTAATTTAAATCTTAACATAAACCATCACTTGCTTTAAAAATGCCAATTCAACTCCATACTGGTAAGCCAAAGATATTTCATCCCAAAAATTCTGTAACTTTTCAAAAAATGTAACTTGCAAACTGTTTCAGCCTACCATTTCAGACATCCATAGTACTGTGGGATTTGTCCTGAAGGTATTTTCTGTGCAATAACTCATTTCCACAGGACAGGTCATTATTTATTTATTTATTAGCCTCCTGACCTGAAAGAGAATAATATTTACCTTAGAAAGGAAAAAAAAATAGTCTAGAAACTTCATGAACACCTCCAGTGACACCTGAGACTACTTGTCTCTGTAACAGCCTACCTTTTTTATATTTCCTCCTATTTTAAAGATTTATTCAATACCAAATTAGGAAAAAAAAATCTATTTTACTATTTTTGTGACAGCAGATAATTAATGCAAATCATAAGTCACACAAAAAAATTAAATGTTCACTGCAATTTTTGTTTTACTTTGGGATGATTACCTAGACAAATGAAAACATATCAAAATATATTTAAATTATAAAATTTCTCTTAACAACATATAGTTCTCCTTTGACTTTCTGACAAGTCCTGATCTAGCATATGCTTGCTCATATGCTTCATTTACACATCTGACCAATGCTATTTGATATGACATTCAAAATTTCACCTGTGCTTAAGCAATTCTGTCATCACCAAAGCAGATGTAATACACAAAATGTATTTTATGTTCTGAATTTCTAGCTTGAGTGTAATTTATAATCTTTTGGTGATTAACCTGTTTTAGGCAGTAATTAAAATCACTTCTTTTAGCACATCTGAGCCTTAATCTATCAACACTGTGCTAATGCAGCCAAAAAAATCTGTCCAGGCTAAAATTACTTTCATTCTAGGATTATTTTGTCAATATTGTGATGTACAGCACACACTGCTGTATCTTGCTTTTAAAATCTTTTTTAGTATTCCAAACACATAGGAGTGGTCATAATCTTTTCAGGTGTATGAAGGCAAATACAACATAATTTATCAAAGCATAGTAACTTTGACACACAATTCTGACACATAAACAGGGAAAACTTCTTTTAAGAAAGCCCTATTTATTCATTTATGTAAAGAACTGCTGAAGCCAAATCAGGATTCAAATGGCAGCCATGTCCATCAATCATTAAAAAATCCAAAGCAACACACAAAGATCTGTGCACAACCACTCAAGGGAGCTTTCCACCAGATTTTAAATGTTTGGCTGTACAACAAAGAGGCAAGGCTGCCTGTGCCTTCTCATCAAATGTCATTCTTTTCCAGTGTCTAGAATGTCTTGTGAGCTAATAGTCAGGTCTATACTGACATACCAGTTTAGGCAAGGATTGATTACCTTCTTTTCTCTATCTTCCTGTCAACATATAACCTTTTTTGTAACATGATGCAGGTTACTACATTATCCTACGGAGAAGATTCACCTCTATTACATGGATAATAAAATCATACTGATTCTAATTTTTCATTTCCAGAGGGCGTTATTTTTTATTCATCCATGTTTTCAATTTCCTGTTAAAATAGTATCATGCAGTGCTAAAAGGACACTATAATAATTAGCTGGAAACATTCTGATAAACTTGACTCTCAATTTATTTTGCGTACTGGAGGGAATCATTAAAACCTATGCTGGAAGGCAGTCTCTCATAGAGTAGTAGCAGAGGTGACATAAAAGGCGTCAAATGAATGCCTTAACGAGAAACAAAGAGAGCAAGGGGTGAATACACCTACCTTAGTACAAAGGGGAAGGCTTTATTTCCAGTTGTTGAGCCTTCCTGGACCAGTAGTAAAGAGACTGTGCAAAGCCGACATGCTGTCCTGGTCACCCTAGGGTCTTCATACCATTCAGTGAAACAGATATTTTCTAAAAAAACAATTAACCTATGTGTTTTTGTTTTGTATTTGGATTCTGCAGTTTATAATTGCCTCTTTGAATGTTTTTGAACTTAATTCAAACAAAGTTTACCCAAATAAAACATTTTGAAGGTTTGTCATGACTCACAGCAAAGTAATTTCACGTCAGCTCCACAATCAAGCCAAAAAATGTGATCATGAAGATGTGAAATGCAAACTTTAAATGTATTAAAAGTTCAGGTCTATATACTGAGATATTTGCTGTCAAGACAAAGACAAATAAGCTTTACTTTTGGAACAGTTGAAATTATTAAGCATTCTTCAAGTTAAAATAGTGCCAGGATATTAGCTAGTGATCTTTACAAATGAAGACAGCTTTGGATGACTGGGAACAACTGACTGGTATGAACAACATTCTAAAAGGAAAACAGAACAAATGGCAGAAAAGTTAAATTTAATCTAAAAAGTAAAATATCTTCAATTAGGAGCAGGAAAGAGTACTAATGTTGAAAACACACAGCAAGTAATCAAATGACCAGCAATATACACAGAGTAGAACACTGCTACCCAGAAGAAAAGTGTCACTATCAAGATAAGAAGGTACAACAACTTGATCAGGATACTGACAAGTGTAGACAGGACAATGTCTTTACAATATGTGTAACTCTCAACAGTTTGATGGTCAATTTTTTTCTAGCTTGCTCTCAGAATATCTAACACATTATATATTTTTAGTAAACCAGAAATCTTGGATTGATAGTTCAAATTCAAGAGAATTCAGATGTTTTCTGATACCTTCATCTTCAAAACTGGTTTTGCAGTGAAAAATCCTGATTCTGCTGGGTGCTTCCATGTACCAAATGTAAGTCCCATATAAACCTTCCTTTAGCCCTATTTGCATCAAGTCTTCTTTCTTTATCATAAAATTTAAACAGTGATTTAGAAGAAATCTGCTATGATGGCTAGTCATTGCCATACTTTTAATGGAAGAATAGAAAAAAGTATACACTAATAGTTCTGGTCGCAGAAGCCAGAGGGCAATATCTGTTCTTTCCCTAGATCTGTGAGGCTTATTAGCAAGCCTTGCTCAGTTTGCTGCTTGATTTCAAGTTGATGAGGAGACAAAATTTACATGTGTCTGAGGGTAAAACTGAATTCATACCAGAAAGTATGTATTTTTAACTAACTTGCCAGATCCTGACTATTGTTCTCTGTTACAAACACAGCTAGGATCTACAGGGCTGCAGTGAACTGTTTCAAAGTGCAGAGACCAGGTGACCTAAAATTACCTTTATCCTTGCTATTCAAGTCTCCTACCTTACCAAAACTGTGGTTTTCATCAAAAAACCCATTGAAAATGGCCATTGCCTTATGCTAGCTCCTAAATTTTGCTTAAGGATTATTTGGGAGCTGCTATTTGACCTGGGACAAAATGTGCAGCTATCCTTCTAATGGTATAAAAATTCAGATTGTTGAGATTAATAGCTTTAGGAATGAAAATCTGGCACACTTTTCTGTTCCACTGCAACTAAATTTCTGGTCCTTGCTACAGATAACAGAGGAGTGTTTGTATTCACATGCATACTCTTGAAGACTTAGCTACAACACTACTTTTTTATGCCCTTAAGATAGTGCTGTAGAAAGCATATCTTCAAAATTCCTTCATTTCTGAAAGCAGAATACTAAAGTACTTGTCAAGGCATTTATTTGAGGACCTGTCACTCTGAAAATTACACTTGGAGCAAACCTATTTTAGGACAAAAATAGGACACGGGTTTTCTACAAAGGCCAAGCGAAAGCACGATGTAAAACAATTCAGAAAACAGTATACAAAAATGAAAATAGAGTCAGCCATTCATGCATCTACAAATATGTATAAGAATATTTATGCATTTAGAGTAGTAGGTTTTTTATACTATTTCATTCGGTTTTGAAACTGTCAAGTCTCATGTAAACATGGGACAGAGGATACAGAGTTGTTGACATCACTTTACAAAATGTTAATTTTGGCGTATTTTTCCACGTGTACCACATGTGAAAGTTTCCTGTGTTTCTGTTCAAATGAAATTTTGAAAACCTTGCTTTGGGAATGATCATTCTAAAATGTTATGGATTGTTAAAACGTGGTATATCTAATACTTTTTAGTTTGTACTCCTGTATTAAATTTTATTTAAAGATTTCTCATGGAGTAAACTCAATATTATTATATTTATCTAACTTTCTAGAATGCCTGCATAGAAGGTTTGTTATAGAAAAGCCAGCTACATAGAAGGTACAAGAAAAATCTCTGCATGTCATATTTTCTACATCTTGATTCAGTTCAAATATTACTCAACATGTTCGATAACAAACAGAAATGTATTAATCTCCATTTTAAAAAAAGTAAAAATTTGCTTCAATTTCAGTTTGCCATTTCTAATAAAAAAATAATTAAATGTCAGGAAAATTATAATTGGAAAGTAACAGACTCCAAAGTCCTACTCATGACATGGACATTGAATTCAGGCCATCTTTCTCATGACGTTTGTTCATTCCAGTTTTGATATTTAATTATCCTCATGGTAATTTCTCCCTGCCACCCTTTCTATCAAGTCCCAGGTTACCTCACACTTTTTAAAAAGAATTTCATTCTAACAGTACTCTAAGTTACTCTTCAGTTTCAGTACCCTGGATACATACAACGAGTATGTAAAATCCTAGAATCTAATGATATCATAAAAGTCAAACAGCGAAACAATATTACTCCATTTTTCTCTTAGGAATATTTCATTTATTTATGTATTTATTTAAAAAAAAAGCCCTAGAACATATTTGCATGGGTCAAACATACCAGGCGATAAAAATTCATCCCTAGCATTTCCTCCCACACATTCCCTACAAATATTTTCACTCTGAGCAAATTCATCACATAAGGAACTAATCATTTTAAGCATGGAGTAACACATTGAGTAAGCCTGAATGAGATTTTTAAGTCATCAAGTTTTGATCTTCGCATATCTTAGCTTCTGAGAATTAATTCCTGTTTCAAATACATCAATGTATTGAGTCTGACTAAAGCTGTCAAAGATGGGGAGTTCCATACAAGGTGTTGTAAAGTGTTTCAGTGTTTTAAGCCATCTGAAAATGCTGAGCGGGATTTTGTGTAGAATGACATGAATATCTTTTTAGACCGTTTTCAGCCTTTGAGCCATCATACTTTGCACAAATACTCCTCAGGCAAATTTCTTACTTTCTGAAATTAAGTCATTCCATATGTCTATTGTCTTTTGACTAAAAAGATTGAACTCCTATAGTCTTTCCCTTGAGTCTGTAATATTTCTGAACTTTTAAATTATTTTTTCCCATCATCATTTCCTTGTGAAATACAGAAGTGGATTCAGAGATCGAATAAATGTATAAATTAAAGAACCTGCCAGTTATGTCTGATATGTTTGGTCCTTGTGCGTTTTACTTCTTGTGTATTCAAAAATCACATTGTCTCTCCATTCATTTTTTTATCAGAACTTATATTACTCTATTATTTATCAAAATCTTTTAGCCAATTTATCTCCATTCTTGAGTGAAACATTGCAATCTACAGTGGAAAACTTTACAATCTCCCAGATTACTCTTTCTCAGAATTATTCATTTCTCTAATCCTTGTATAATGCTTTTTCTACTTGTGTATTTGCTTACTGTAATACATTCTTATCATTCAATAAAAAATATTAAAATAGGCTATAGTTAAATATGGAATTTGCTTAAATATCTAGAAAATTCATTATGTCAATAATGTGCAGTCTTCTGCTTAAGATAATATATTATCTAAAAGATAAGTTTAAAACACTGATAAACTTAATGGATAGTAAGGGAGAAATGATACATTATATTTTAAATACCTTAATTTAATAGTGTCAAGGGCTTGTTGCATGCAACTCTGGAGTCTGTTTACTTCTCCCTATTCAGAAAGTGGCTATGGCTGCTTTCTAGTATGTGGCAGTATTTTTTCCATTATGTTTTTTCACTGAATTGAACCTACAAGCCACAGTATTGTTTGTTGTGATGGTGGAAAGTGACTTTTTTGTTTGTTGTGATGGTGGAAAGTGACTGCCATCATCAGCATGAGGATCAACCCTTTTCTCTGTTCCTTTTCTGCCTTTTGGTTGTAGATATTTGTCAATATTAGAGGATCCAGCAACAAAATTTTAAGCAGGAATAGCTATATCAAGTATGAGCACATTTTTGTGAAATCTACACGGTAGCTACTATGTGAAATGTGTTACATGAAAACAGCTTCTTCACTGGAAAGAATATCCAGTAAGAGATACTTGCCTGGGGAGTGGTATTGGATTGGTCAAAGCTCTTTTTTTCTCTTCTCTCTCTTTTATTTTTCCACGGAAGCAACTTTCACCATTAGAGTGGATGTGTGCCATCAGCTATGGACTCTGTAAATCCTTGTGTATGTGAGCTGGTCTTAACAGTCACTGTGCAACAGAAAAACTTTCCAAAATGAAGAACAAGCAAATAATCCTAGTAGAACAGAAGCTACAGCAAATACAATGGAACCAAATTAATGTTTCAAACTTGTTCTCATTCAAGTAAACACGAAAAGAAATTGATGAAATGGAAAAAAAAATAGACAAAAGTAACTTTTGTTGGGGCATAAGTGAGCAAGTTGGATGAAAATTTATATTGTGCTGAGATACCAAAGATCAGAGAAAAATTAATAGTGATGCTGTAGCTCATCCTCTGTTCAAAGAAGATGCATATTTACATTCAAATTGCAAATACAATTCCTACAGTGAGGACATCACCAATCTCAAGAGCCTGATGTTATACGTTTTCTTGTGCCCACTCTGCTAGCCATATGCCAGCACATGGAGTACTTGACCTTGTTTCCTCTTTTAAGATTACTTATTTCTCTATGGTTACTATGACAAAAATACTATTTTTCAATAAGTATTTCATTAGGTAATGAAAAAAAAAAAAATGAAAACAGGTGAAGAGTATTATTTAACTCACCCAAGTGTCATTTTCTATCATAATGCTGATGTATATATTGCAGGTCCTGAAGTGTGAGACTATACTGGTTGTTTCAAGATTTCAATGGATTTGTGGGAATAGTCAGTTAAAACATAACTCAGTTACATTCACTCCACATTTTGGTAGTAGTTAACAAAATAAGATATTCCCTGAACTATGCACACAAGATCTATTTGGACCAGTCCATTCGGAATGAGGCAGGAAAGGTAATAATGAAAGATAGGCAAAGTTAAATTTCTAATATCTGAGCTCTCTCCATGTCAGAAGATTTTCTAGCAGTACAGAAAATCCCATAAATTCTAATCTAGAAATTCACAGGAAAAGAAATAGATCACACAAAACAAACAGGGGAAAGAAAGATGCTGACAGCAGATTTGTTCTTTCAGATATAAAAGAGAAGATGATGGGAACAAAAGGTAGGGAAGCAATAATGTGTCAGAAATTGGCAAGAGCTCTGTAAATCCACATTCCACAATATGAGGATACTGCTATGGTCTATCCAAGTGGAAAAGAACGAAATTCCTGTGCCATCTTGGAGTATCCTATCTGTCTTTGGTGTCTTGTGGAAGATGTGTTTGAGGAGTTAGTGATCGTGAGCAAAGCCTGAAAGTCATTTTAGTCCAGTGCTAGGGCCTGAGACAACCATTGGCCCCAGGTATATTATAATAAATGGAAAATTTGGCTAAACTTCCTGGATACTAGACAGATCTGCTCTGGTGGGCATTAAGGAGATAGCTCTTCTCCCTGAAAAAAAAAACAAAAAAAGCAAAAAAAAACCCAAAAACCACAAAAAAACCCCAAACCCCATGACAACTACAACAACAACAAACCACCAAAAACAAACAAGCAAAAAAACAAACCTAACAAACAAAAAAAACCTCAACAAACAAGACACCCAATAGTTTTGCAAAGGGCAAGGATGATGATCCAGGATAGGATCTGCACAACATGAAGTAGATGTCCACCAAAGGAACTAAGTTGTTTGGTTTTTTTTTTTTCAGAAGACAAGTGATAACAGAAGACTGAATTGAGTTATCTACTATATTTCTTCAAACAGTATTTTTGAGCATATTTTAACAGTTCATACAATCCAATTTGCGAGAAAAAAAAAACCTTAAGGACGAAAATAAGACACAAGTTTGACCAGAATACTTGGAAAAGTTTGACCAGAATACTTGGAAAAGTTTGACCAGAATACTTGGAAAAGGGAATAAAATTGAGAGCTGATTTCTTGAGAAAGAAGGTAAATTATCAAGAATAATGGATTTCGAACAACATAAACTGCTATCTGCATTTGAGTAAATTTCAAAACTTGCAGATAGAATATCCAAATCCTCTGATTAGGTCCACTGAAGTCAAATATATATCCTTAAGATCAAAAATTAATGATCATTAAAAAAGTAGGTCTTTAAGTACAGTTTGACAGAACAACTTGGCATTGATAACAGAAAGATACTGAACTTGACTCACTGGCTCTTTGTGGCTGTCTTATTTATACTCATCTAAGTGATAATAGGTATCACAAGTATTTACTGATAAGGTCTGGAGTTCAAGATGGTGGACAAGAATAACAGATGAGTCCCGAATTACAGAAAATTGCAAATTCCATTGTCATAAAGCTTAGGATCTAGCCCTTAGCAGATCAGAACCTTAATTGGAGAGCTACAAAGAGGGAAACCGAATGATTACATAATCAGTATGTTATAATCAATATATATTATTCAATATATGAGAAATAGTAATTCTTCCTACAATAGTTTATGTTATTTAATAGTTATTTATGGTGCTTTTCAGTCCACAGAAATATGACAATCTCAGTTGTGTTATTTGAAGCTGCAGTTACAAACTTAGCAAGATTATAGGGTCTACTTGTAACATAAAAGACATTGTGCCTTCTGCCCTAAAGACTATTTTGGACTTTCTTTTCAAATTCAAGTGCTTTTTCTAAAACCAATTATGTGTGCTTTTCAATTTTGTGCTTAGAACATCCATTAAGTGGGCATAAGAGACAAAATTACTGTCATGAAAAGTGAATACTTTTCTTGGAGGATACTGAAGCTTTTTTCATAGGGACATTTAGCTTTTCATTTACTGTCAGGGTACTGAATTTTCTAGGCAACAATGCACATTAAAAAAATGGTACTCTTAGTTATGTAAGATATATATTGCTGCTTCTTAAGATTCTCAACTATTTTTTTAGAAATAAAATAATATAAAGGCGACAAAGACAAAGAAAATGTAAAAAAGTTAATCTAAACAAGTAGATATATCTTTTAAAAAATATAATATTTTATATATTGTAACCTTTGTGTCTAGAGTAGACTTCCAGTACCCAAAAGGAATATCTTAATGTGTCATCCAGTGAAACCTGTTATGGGTCCATTCCAACTATGAATAATATGTTTTTACACCATGTACTTGGATGTGCATTTATCATGTTCTAAGACACTGCACATAATAAAGCAAGACATACATAATTTCATCATAATTAAATATAAACTCTCGCATTCATGGAGTCCTCACCAACAAGGATAGCAATGTACTTATTTTGGTGGTTTGTTCTCTGTCTATAGTTCATAATTTGTTCACCGTTATTTTTATATGGTGAACTGGATTATGTTCTTATATATATATATATATATATATATATATATATATATATTTTTTTATAGAAGAAATCTAACCTCAGGTTGTTTTTTACTGTGTGCATAGTATTCAACAAACTGTTAATCTATTTGGAGCAAACTCATTCATCTAAAATATGTTCGATAGTGACCTATACTCATGAAAGTTAAAAAAATAGAGTCAAATTTTTAGGTAATTGCAGTTTTTAGGGACTGAAAGATGTCATTTCCATCATCATGAAATTCCAATAGGAATTTTATAGAACTGAGATGAACTCCACTAATACAACATTATTTTCCCCGTAATGTCTTTCAGAAAGAATAAAGATAGAAAGACATACATACAGCACTACTTCAAAATTATCATTAATTTAAAAAAAAAAACAAACTCATAAAATTATGATTAAAGAAACAGGATATAGGAAAAGTGACTTTTACTGATACATAAAGTGTCTGTGTTTAAACTGGAAGGGATATTTTGCTCATTGCAGGACCACAACATATACCTAAAGAGAAGGCAATTCTTATAGTTTCTAAGAAGTAGTCGTATTAAAACACTGAGATGAAAGGTCCCAGACATCTTTGAGTTGCTTACAAGTGTAGCAACAAAGGCAGTGTAAAATATATGAATGATGACTTTGCACAAATTTAAAAAAAATCACTCTACTCCTTCTTCACTGAAGCAAGTATACAGAACGAATTGGTAAATAAAATGATGAAGTTACTGGATTACTTTCTTGTTTGCTTTGGTTTGATTTCCATCTTTTCCAAACAAAGAAACAAAGAAACAAACAAAAACACTTAACAGCAAATCTGGAAAACATTCTGAATATATAAAAATATTCATTGTGCTTTGCAACTTCTGGCTTCTTAAAAAGAAGATAAACTATATGGTAGCTTGTTTGCTCCATGAAGTTTAAAATTAATACTATAGGCAAAGTTCTCTGGATTTATCATTCATACGTGTAAAACTTAAATTTAATTCCTTCTATAACAGAATTTATATTCTGTTGAAAGAATTTCAGTGTGGCATAATAGCTCCCTGAAGATATAACAATTTTTTCCTTGTTAGTACAGAAAAGCTCTGTGAATACTTTATGCTTTGCTCATATACTTTATTCATTGTTGCCCTAGGTAGAGTAGGATTCTTTTTTCCTCTAATATTATAAAATATCCCTTTCATTATCTTTAAAAGCAAGACACTAAGAAATTTTCCTTTTGGAAAATACTTTCCTGCAAAATAGCAGCCTATATCAGTCACCATCACTAGAGAATGCAAGTACTTGATGAAATTTGAAAAATATGGTTATTAAAATGCAGTATCTATTTTTACATAAAGATTAGTAATGCAAAATTTGAAAACTTGTATTTTTTTTCTAAATAATGACGGTAATTCATTATTATTGTTGGTATTATTGAGGAAAAGTGTTTCGTTTTGGGCGTTTTTTTGGGGTTTTTTCCATTTGGGGTTTTTTTCCCACCAAAATCAAGTATATTCTTAAAGTATATTGACTTAAAAATATACTTTGAAGTGGAAAATTTCAGCAACAATTAAAAAAGAGCCTAAATCCTTGATCTTTTCATAGCCCTATGGCTATATCTTGTGACTCATGGACAAAACCTTTCCAGTCAAGACTGTTTATTATTGTTTATTTATTACAGTCCAGCAGATATGACATCTTCTATCAAACTAAAAAGTAATTTAGTTAAGATCTTAGAACAGATTCTCTTAATACTTCTGTGTCCCACTTAGTTAAGAGTAAAGCTGAAGTTTTAGCAAGTGTTAAAAGATACTAAACCAGCACAAAATCATATAGAAGGTAAAAAGCCATAAAGTCACCCTTGAGCCTCTAAGTGAAACAACCCCCCAGCTCCCTCTGCAGCTCCACACAGGATGTGTGCTCTAGCCCCTTCACCAATTTTGCTGCCCTTCCCTGAACTCCCACCAGTAGTGCTTCAATGTCTTTCTCACTGCAGACCACATCATGGTCTAGGCTTCCTCACACGGGGAGGCAGAGGGGCAGACACTGATCCATTCTCTCTGGTGACCGGTGATAGGACCTGTGGGAATGGCATGGAACTGTGTCAGGGAACATTTAGGTTCAATATTAGAAGTAGGTTCCTTCCCCAGAGGGTGGCTGAGCACTGGAACCAGGGAAGCAATCATGTCACCAAGACTGGCAAAATTCAAGCAACGCAACGGGCAATGCTGTCAGTCACAGGGTGTTACTCTTGACATTGTTCTGGGCAGGGTTTGACTCAGTGATCCTTGTGAGTCCCTTCAATTCAAGATATTTCATGGTTCTCTGATCCTTTTCCAAGCAAAATCCTTTAGAAATTCCTAATCCTTTAGAATCAGAATGCTCTAGTGTGGATCTCCCATGGGGCTCACAAATCCTATCAGGGCATCTACTCCTGCATTGGCTCCTCTCCCCATATGTTCACAGCTCCTGCCAGAAACCTGCTCAGTCACCCTGAGAGTAAACAAGTGTTTCCTGTTGTTCAGAAGGATCTTGCTTCATCTCAGGTTGTGCTCATCCACTGGGAAAAAATTGAAAAAATAATGTCTTTATTTTCTTTTCACACTCCCCTCAGGTATTTGTAAACATTGATGATATTCCCCCTGAGCCTTTATTTCTACAGGCTGAGCAGTCATAGCTCTCTCAGCATTTTCTCATATGAAAAAGGAAGATCAGTAAAGTAATAAATGGCAAGAAGGACAGCTTATTGATAAGGAATTGCATAATTAGAAAGTGGTTATTCAATTAAACATATATGAATGCAATCAAGTGGAAGTTCTGTCCAAGAAGAYCATGTCAATTATCCTATATTAAAAAAAGGAACATAAAAATTTGATGGTAGCCATAAGTTAACTCCTCAAGAATATGAGTTATGATTACTATATCTAAGGTTACAGCTATAAACACCTGATTAGATAAAATAGACATGATAGTAAGAACTAATAGAAATACTGTACCTTTATATTAGTATTATATGAACCATATTTGTTAAGTAGGAATCTTCCATTTTAATCCATCTTTTTCTGCATACATGCAATGCATTTTCAATCAACTCTATTTTCAATTGACTGTAATTCAAAGATTGATTTGCTAATTATATGTTCTATCTGTCCCCAAAACAGTTAAATTTGCAATTGCAAGACTATAGAAGTGGTCAATAGAAGAGATTATCTTCTTAGTCAAAAGAAATCACAGAATCAATGATCTGGAAAAGATCTCTGAGACCATCAGATCCAACCTATGACTGAACACCCTCATGTCAACTAGACCATGGCACTGAGTGCTGTGTTTCCAGCTCCTTTTTTTCAGATGTGACATAACCTCTCTTTTCCTCCAAGTTCCTGTGAAAGCTCCCTGCTCAGCCAGGCCCATTTTTCAGCACATCAGGACAGCCTGCTCCTGTGCCTTCAAGATTTCTTTCTTGAAGTATACCTAGCCTTCCTGGGCCTCTTTGTTTTTAAAGGCTGCTTCCCAAGGGACTTTCTGACTCAATGTCCTGAACAGGCCAAAATCTGGCCTCTGAAAGCTCAGGGTAGAGGTTTTGTTAATGCCTCTCCTTATTTCACTGAGTATTGAAAAGTGCCATTTCACGGTTRCTGTGCCCAAGAAATACACTTTGTAGGAGCAAATTATCTTGGGGTTTATTTTGACACAATGTTTAACTGAGTTGGGTTGACAAATCAGATATTTTTTGCCTCTTCGGACAAAATAACATTTTAACAATTTGATTGTAACTTACAGATTTCAAATCAGATAATGTCTAGCAGCAGATGCARCTGATAAATTTTCCGGACAAAAAAAATTCTCTGGCCTAGATATCAAACTGCTGTTGGAAGACAAGGATGAACCAACAGAAATTCACCTCTCTTTTTTACATACATAGGTTGCCTTCATCAGGAATAATCAACAAATAGAGACCTATGGTCAAGGTRTTAACAGAACTCTGCTTTTCCTTGATCCTGGTAGAGGTTCTGAGTGGAAGAACATTGTGTTTTAGGAGGTAGTGATTCCCAATAGAATAAACCTGAGCAGGCCACAGCCTATGCTGTGCTGAATTTACAACCTGGGCTTCAATTCTGTACTGAGCAGCATAAATCCTATTTCTGCACAATAACTTCAGCCAGATAACAGAGAAACCAACAGGCAGCCCCCACTTGTTACTGATGATTATGCCACCTGCAYGGCCTTATCTTTATCTAGGTGTGCAGAAAGAAGTTCTCATGAGAACATAATTTCTCCTTCAACTGTAGAGAGGATAAAAGAGATTTTTCCTTGCAAGAAAATCCTACTGTAACTTGGCTGACTGAAAGGGGTGTAGCTCAGTTATGGACAGGGTTGGCATGATGTACTGCACAAGGAGTCCTGTTCAATGCTAGACTGCCCGGGGCTTTCATCATCTAAAGGGACACAAGATTTTCTGTATTACTGCAGAGTGTCAGCTCTAACAAATAGTATTATAAATGTTAACTTAAAAGGTCTAAGTGGCTTTCTACTGGGATCATGATGAATAATGCCCTTTTTCTAAGACATTATTTAACATAACTCATATTACAAAAGCATAACCATCCTTGCAGTRCAGTTCAGACATTTTCCTATGAACCTGGAAATTCACAGATGTAAAACTAAGTTCCTGTAACAGCGTAGGTCTTAGCCCACAGAAAACATCAGATAATTAAATTTGCTTACACATCTTTCTTAGAGAATTTTCTTTTGTTCCTGCCTGTGTGTTGCTCTCTACTTCCCTTTTATCTTTTCCTCTGAAGCATCTATTCTTAATTTAATTCTACCAATGTAGATATCAACCTTATGCTTTTTTCATAAACTGTGTTGYACAGGGATACTACTTGTTTATAATGATGCTTAGGCTGGATAATGTCAGATCAGATCCTATTTCTGAAAAGGCAGATTGGAGCCATACAGTCCTCTCATTTTGAAACCATTGTGCTTGTGAGTATCTTGTATTCTCTGACAAGGAGAATATTTATGTGTGATGCTGTTTATGGAATGGTTAGGCCAGAGCATACCTCGAACCAAGGACAAGCTGAAAACCAATAGCCAGGACAAAGACATCAGAATTGAGCTAGTGAGAAAAATGAATTTCAGGGTTCCAAACTTTGTATTTGGCTATTGGGCTAATGTACATCTGTGTAGTGGAATAACAGGGTAAATGTAATGGGTATGCACATAGGAAGTATTAAAGACGCACTTGAAGGTGCTGTAAGGGSAGTAGAGCAGATTCTACCATCTAAACCACTTTGTGTCACATGTCATGCAGGTGTAATAAAGACAATACAATGCTCTCAGTGTTTTCCTGGGCAAAATGGTTTTAAATGCACAGCCATTAGGGTTTAGGCTGTAAACAACAACAAAAAAGTTGATTACAACCAGTATAAAGCAAAATGGATAAAATTCTGAAGCTAATAATATAAGCATCTGTGAATGTTATTTACACAGGAGACATCACTCTGTTAGCGTTAAACTATCTGTTTTCAGCTTGTGAAGAGCCTTTAGCAAAATATATTTTAGAGACAGCCATAAAAGTCTTGGAARAGCAAAGGAAAATTAGTGACTTAAGTAGGTGGAGTCAACCCCTTCACTGTGCTTTTCTTGGAACTTTGGTGACCTAAAAGTAATGAGGAAAATGTGATTTGGGAGATTAATTTAAAATCTTAGCTCCTGTAATTTCTTATTCTATCAACAGAAGTTATACCCTCCAGCCTGAATATAACCTTTTTTGCTGTTTGATTTTCTAGTATTAATTTTATTTCCTTTACTTCTTATATGTAATTACCAGGGTTTTTGCTTTACCAACATCACACAGAACATAGCTGGTTAAAAAAAAATRAATAAATAAAAAGAGGGAAAGAGAAATATGGAGAATATTTTTTATTATCTAAAGAATATATTTAGATACTAAAGCTAAACTGAAGGAGTTATGATTTCAGAAAAAATTTAAAAAAAAAACATTGGGTTTGTAAATCTTGAATTCCTRTAATATATTTTTTCATTAATATGTGCACATCGTATGGCATGCCAGATTCATTTTCTCCCTGAGGCTGTCTTCTGCCCTAGAGTTCAAACACAAGACAAGTCCTTTCAAGTGAAACAAATTTATATCCTACAAGGTTGTTTTGGTTTCTTGGTTTGTTTTTTTTCCTCCCCAAAAAATATTTCAAAGAAGAACAAACATCTTTAAGTTCTATAATTTTTCTCCCTTTCGATTTACTTGTAAAATTTATGGCTGCTAGGTTTTCAAGACCTAGCATTTGTTTTGTATCAAATAAAGAAAAAATATGGCTAAAAGAAYCAAAGGAGTCTTTGTAATTTTTTTTGTTTGTTTTATTCCCTCTTACAATCATAGCCCATTGGTTTATAATGGGTTAATGGAAGAATTCTGTCTTCACTATGTCCCACATAAAATATTAAATACCTATGCCATAAAAACCTGAGAGATGCACTCAAAGGAATGTATTTGGAGTTTGGAGAACAGTAGTTTCATTAAATTCTGCACCTCTGAACCAGCACATAGTTTTCCTTCACTGTATTTTTCCACAGCTGATCAGGCAATCTCTTTGTACATTTTTCCTCAAGGTTTCTTTCTTCTCAAGCAACATAAAAATAACCGCAATGATGAGAAGAGGATATAAAACTAATGATATAAAACTAATGTGGTTAAAAACCCACAAGTATCTAATTTTATTTAGTTTGGTTTGGTTTCTTTTTAATCCTTTTTAATTATTTTTAATTTTTAAGTTTATCTGTCTGACAAGTGCCAGTGTTTGTCAAAAGCTATCCTTATGAGCAAGACTGAAGGACCAGCAGTACGTTTTCTTTTTTTCTATTTCAGTTCACTTATCGGTGTTGAGCCCAAAACTTTTACCTGAGCTCCAAGAGACGCTGGTAGGCATTATTTCGACATTTATCCAGACAGTTGATCTTTGCTGATGCACTGGCTACAGGTGCCCAGGCACTGGCAGCARGAGCTGCCTCTGTGCCAGACATGGATGCCTTCAGCTGGCTCCAACCAACACAATAGAGGACAAAGCTCAGACCAGCCAAGGTGGTGGTGTCTCAGGTAATATAAGTTTGATAAAGAGAAAAAAGAAAAGTCAGATAGATGTAGAAGAGGGAACAAGAGAGAGGAAAAAAAAAAAGATATTGGGGGAAACAGTGGAGAAAGCACCAAGGTCAGAAGAAGAGAAGATGGTGCTCCACAGCGGAGGAGGTATCCACAACAGGGCTTATGGAGGACTCACTTTTCCTCAATGCACTTCAGCCTGAAAAAAACCTGTGCTGGAACAAAAGGTGAGAAARAAAGGAGCAGACAAGAAAAATTGCTATGTACTAACCATACCCTACCCAAAACAAACAAGCAGACAAGAGCTTCCAAGAGCTGCCTCACTAAAGGGGCTGATTGCAACCTGTGGAAATAAGAAAGCAGCAGGGATGAAAGGAGTAGGTGGTGGCAGACCAAAGATAGTCACAAGCCTGATTCTTATGAAAAGCTTTTTCACTACAGCCTTTCCTGGAAGGAAATATRAGCCATTCTGAAGATTTCTAGAGGATGTTAGAGACAATCATTTCACACTTCTGGTTAACAATCTGATTAAATGGATAAGAAAAATAATATTGGAAATATTAAGGTTCATGACAGACTCAACTGCAGCAATCAAAAAAAATGGTGTTGTTTTAGCTATTCAGAGAAGTCAGTTAAACAAAAAATAGAAATTTGAACTTGCAAACTTGGATTTAAAGAAAACAGGTTTCATTTCATTTCATTTCATTTCATTTCATTTCATTTCATGAATGAATGAATGAATGAATGAATGAATGAATGAATAAATCTGGTTACATGTCCTATGTGAAATTGACCTAAAGAGTAAAGATGTCAAGGAGAGATCCTTGACAAACTTCTTCAGGCACAAGAATGATCCAAATCACTATTCAAAAAGTTAAACTGGTGCAACATGACTCCAAGTTGGTTGAATAGTGAATAGTTGAATCATCTGACTTAAATAAAAAAGGTAATGAAAAAAAAATATACAAGAAGTGTAAATGAAGACAGGATACCCAGAAGGAATACTGAAACATTGCCTGAATATGAGAGTGGAAATAGGAAAAGCAAAGCTCAAGTAGAATTGAAAGTAATCATGAAAGCAAGAAGCTTTCTTTCTGCTATATCTGCAACAAAAAAAGAACTAGGAAAAAATTGTGGCCTGCTATGAATTAATCATATTCAATGGAAAGAAGAGTTCAAAACTCCATTTTGATTGTTAGATTTGCACTTAAACATTTGAAAAAGTAAACACAAAAAAAATGGTCTATAAATTCAAATAGACATAATTTCTGAGGATCCTGGGGATAGGTTAATGGTTTATGATATGATTTACAGAATTGGAAATATTAGTCAGAGGGTGATTTATGTTTTTAAATTAGTTGATATACTGCCTTGTCTGCAACTCTGTTAATTTATGCTTCTGCTACCTGTAAATATTGATCAAATATATAAATCCCAAAGCTATTAGCCAGATTGAAGCATTTATAAAAATAAATAAAAAATTCTCTTGATACATTCATTTGAGAATGTGATTTGAATGCAAATCTTGAGATGAATTTTATAATTCTATTTCCTTCAACCTTACAAACTGTCTTTTACCATCAAATTTTGTTTCTTTAGACTCTAAATTTTAAAATACTTTCTAAAAAGAATGTCTGTCATTAAAAAATAGTTTTAGTGCCAACAAACATTATAATAATGGATAAAAATTGGATCAGTCTTTCTTGAATTATTTCTCAAATAACATGTACTCTTAAAAAAATACTGAAGTATTTCAGTCTCCAACTTTATATTGTGAAATAATTTCCAGTTCATTGAAATTTCATTAATGTGCTCATGAACAAAGACTATTGTGTATTGCTTTTCCCTCATTTGTTCTCTCTTTCCCTCATTTTTTTTTTCCTGCTTACAGTAAATCTGTTGTTTTAGGCTTGTTATGACATCCAGCTTTATCTAGCTACAAGAATAACATCTAGGTAGACCCTCTGCATTAGACCCTCTGCATCTTTCCTAAGGCCTCTTTTTATTTGAAAGGTAGCATTCAAGAATGTCTTCCAAGAATACATGTTATTTCTCCTCATCCCACAACTCATCATGCTATTTCTCTTCATTCCCAATTGATTCTGAGAATTTTCTTAGACTACTGTCAATATAGCCTTGAAAGGTCTTCAYAGGGAAAGTTTTTATCTTGAAACTGCTAAGTGCTGTTTTGTTGTCTTCTAAAGTGTGTGTTCTACCTCCTGTAATAGCTGTAATCTGAGTGCTACCAAAAGATGCCTTAGACCTCGTTCCCTATACTGTATGTCTCCACTTCAGGGTATCTGATGTGTGCTTCTTCTGTTGTTTGCCATTTTCTCTCTTTTTACTGACAGAAGGCTATTTCACAAATAATCTCATAAAGGGAAAATAGGTGGCTACAGCTGGATAAGTGTAAACAAGCAATTTTGTACCGCTCTATAGTCTTTTTACTGGTGAAAACTGATACATAGATCCAAAAGAAAGCAATCTGTCTTTCATAGAGGACAAGTGTTATAGCCAGATGAGAAAGACAGTCAGGAAAATGAGGGAAAATAGACTAATATAAGTTCAAAACATTAAGTATGGTAACACTGCATATTGGTCTCCAACATTATTGGCTCTTAAAAGACAGAGTTTCTGCAATGAACTAATAAAGAATTTACACACACACACTGCAAAATGCTTTGGTGCCTTCTCAATGCCTTTTCTTGCAATCTAAGGTATTCCACCTACGTGCAGAGAGAACTACAAGGCTTGTAAAATTAAGTAGTGAGAATGCAGCCCTAACCATTTTATGATGCAATCTGTTTAACTGAAATGGAATGGAAAAAAAAAAAACCAAACAAACGAGTCCTTTGGTAGGGGAAGGGAAAGTCTCTCCTGAAACTAATATTCCAAGATTCTGAGGTTTGAACTTTTTTTCAGCATTATTGCAATAGRAAATATGTATAAATATTTATATATGGTTGTGTAAATATGCACAAAAAAGCATGTACAAGTAAGGGATTTAGAGATCATCATCACGGGAGAGTTTAGAATACTGGTAAAAGGGCATGATCTCYATGTTCGCCCTGAGTATCTAACTTTGCAACCATCCAGAACCTGTATGAAGAATCTCTTGTCTTTTCTGTTGTCCAGAATTTACCTGTTTGCCTCTTGCCTACATAAAGTTCTTAAAAGAAAAAAAAATTACAGCATTTCTTTTTTTTTTTCCAATCCTTGACCCTTTTTTTTAAATTTTTGGGTTTTTAGCTGAAATCTCCAGCTGAATTCTTATGCTTTCTTGCCTATAAATTCTTTCTTTGCTTTTACAGAAGATAYCTGGGAAAGCTGGCTTTAGCCTGTTTTGTCAAACGGGTCTTCAGTCCTGCTCCAGCAGTCTCTGAAGCTCATGCCTCTCAACAAAGACTGGGTTTATTTTGGTTTAATGTTGGGAGTTTTCAACATTCTAACTCTTATCCTTYCTAGAAAATGCCCATAGCTCATACTTCTTTTAGCATAATCATAATGATAAAGAATAGTAATGATGAGATACAAGGAAGGGTGATACTGTGAAATAGAGGTATGACGTCTTCTACATTACAACAAAATAATTTTAGTTTACCGGATAAATTTTTTTCTTTAATAGGACTGAAACATCTAACCAAAGATAAGACATAACCTTGGAAAAGGAGTTTGAATGTTCCCAGCTATAATTGCAGAACCATTACATCACAGTGCTGCTTCAGTGAACAATATTACTGAAGCATTAAAAGAAACCAGCTAATTTAACCTAATTTTCCAGTCATTACCATAAAAAATACATATCCACAGACCATAATAAAGCCAAAAAAACCCCAAGAAAAAACAAAAAACCAAAACCAACCAAAGAAAAAACAAACCAAACCAAAATTTAATAAAAAAACCACAGAACACCCCCCCCCCAAAAAACCCTCAAACCAAACCCCCTCGCAAAATACACAACTTATAATGGTATCATCAAATTTATATGCAAATAGAATATGGACTAAACAGCAAAATGCTCATTTATTACCCAGTGCACTGTTACAGCCCGACACACAAATGAGTGACRTGAACCACAGACAGATAAGTGTAAGGAAATGAAGACCTGTACCATATGTCAGATGAAATAAATGAAAGTTTTGATCAGATTAGTAACTCTTGCCTTGGGTTGCAATGGGAATGATGATATTCAGATAACTTCTGCTGCCACTCCTACTACTCTGGCAATATGGGATAACAGGTAGTTGTGTCCTAYGCAATGTCTTATTTTGACAGTATTTCAGAAAGGGAAACTCTGTTTTTATGCATCTTACATATGGATCTGCATTGACAAGATGTATACATATCTAAGGTCCACTAAAATAGAACTTTAGATTTAATATCTACACACCTACGCCTACATTAATTAAGAATGTTCTTAAGAATGGCTTTACACAGCTGGTGTTCCCTTCCTGTGTGGTATGTAACATTTAATTGAATAAATATAGAGCCATATCAAAACATTTTCTTTTTCTGTGATTGCATCAGTTCAAAGGGACTGGGTTTTTTTCTTGATTTCTTTACTTCATTCAACTTTTATTAATTGGTTTCATTTTTGAATGGTGAGATAAAAGAGCAGGCTAGCTACAGTAAATATAGTGATAATCTTTGTGCTAAAAAAGGACTTTGAACCAAAATTTTTCCTCATTTTTCCAACCCATATTTTGAAAAATTATTAATTATAAGTTGTTTTATAGAATCCCATCCCATTTGAGTTCAATGAACAGAAAGACTTAKCATGTTATTGAATTAAAAATGTGAATCTGTCAAACTTTGAATGCAACCACTCAGATTTTGCCTTGCAATAGGATTTGTCTTCTAAAACAGTAGTAAACACAGATTACAAAAAAATATATCCTTATTTAGGTCAGTGATTGAACATGAGGAAATTAGAGTTAATTTTATRGGTTGGTTCAGTACAAAATATATCTAGCTTTGGAAAACAGCTCAGGCAAGGTAGTCCACATTCTGACTRGACAAACTGACTTAAAGCGGACCTATGCCTTCCTCCTCAGTATTTGAAGTGCTCACCTCAAGTTATAGAATTTCTTTGTTCTTAGCAGTTTCAAGAGAAATATGTAAGTGGCAGTTTATTGAGTGTCTGAATCCACTTTCACCAGAACTTACCCTACCAGAATTTCCTCTTTCCCCTCTGGTGTTAGTGGAAGATGCTCTTTCRATCAATGTGAAATATAAGAAAGAAGCAAAAAATTGGGTTTTTCTATTTTTTTTTTAACAATTATAGTTGTTTGCATGCAAAAATTCATAATCAGCTAAAGTGATAAAAAGCTCACATCAATTTGTGAACCTCAATTTTATATGTTGTGACACTCCTTTCTTGGCAGGATCCATTGATGGAGGAGGAGATGTGCACTACACTGGTTTTCTCCTTTTTTTTGAGCAAATGAATGAGGAACACTGACCCACCAGAGAGCTAGAAGTCATCTTCAGATTCCTCCCGGGGATTCTATATAAATACTTATTTTTATAGGAGTTAAAAAAAWATATTTTTAGAGAAGCTCTCACAGAAATCTACATAGAATATTTCTGTCAACAAATCAGCAACACAAAGATGATGGGTAATCACCTGAATAATTCACTCAGCTCTATATATGTTGTGTTAGAAATCACAATTTTTATACCAGGGTACAAARCCAAAACAAAGCAGAAAAAAAATCAAAACAAGAAATCAAAGCAATGAATCAAAACAAAATAAAAGAAATAGAAAAGACCAAGGGGAATTTTGACAGAGGAGCTTAATAAATAGTACAGGCAGTCTAATCTCTGTCATTTAGCAGAAAATCATYAGCTATGGCTGCAGTTTTGAAGCCATGAATTGCAGCCCAGATATTTAGCTTCCTACAAGTAATAAAAAACTACATTAGGCTAGCAGTTTAGTTTTTTAATAAAGCTAACTTTGGTCCATGGAATTTTAATACTATTACAGTRTAGGGCACTTGAAAGTTAAGCATGTTTCCATCTCTTTTGTTACGGTAGTGTGCTTAAAGTGGGCATAAGTTATATTAAGTTTATTTGCACTTGCAGAATGTTTTTTCTATACAAGGCTGAATGAGCACTTCACCTAGGTCTGCAGTGAAGAAAGAATGGTAAGAYCACTATGCTGACTGTACCTGAAGTTCAAGAACGAAGCTGTCAGCATTCAGTGTTTTTTAGTTAAGGAAAACACATAATAATAACTTACAGAATTGCACACAAGCACAAATAAACATGCTAGGGATTAGAGAAGTTCTCAGTGCTGCCTTGTGCCAATCTGGGGTGACTGGGTCTAGAATAATGCAGGCAGTCAGCAAATATGCTCTGGCACAGTACGGAATTGAAGTGTTTATGAGCTGAATGTGATATGTATGGTTAAACAAGTTCACATAGACTCGATACGAAAAAAGATGTGGAAGGTGAAGATCTGTAGARGGCTTTTAGTTTCTCATAACACTTCAAAGGAAAAGCCATTAAAAATTGMTTCAGATGTTTAAGGCTATCTGTCAAACACAGGACACAACAGAAGCTTCACAATGCTTTAGCAACAAATAGRTATCAAAATTAGCCCAGTTTTCCAAAATGCATAGAAACAGAGAAAAAGGGCACTTTGAGTGTAAAGGGGTAGCAAACACACAAAAAAAAGTGACCTCATAGAATATGCCTTTCTTTTGCTGTTTTTTTCTCCTTTACAGAAATGGAGACTTTGAAAGACTGGGATGAATTCTTTGTGCTGCAAAAAATAATTCTCTKCTCATCTAAGCTGGAAGTTTCAGGGTTTGCATCACTGCAAAAATGTAGTCAATATCCTACATTAATGAATTTAAACATAATGCTACTCATACAGTAGACTTGCATATAAACACTTCTTTTAAATGTTTGCAATTACTTGAGCACCCTGATCACTGTTTCAGGGCATAATGACAGTCATGAGAATAATGATGATAAAATAGGAACTGTACTTTGAAAAACTTACTAGGCACCTATGTTGAAACTGGTCTTGATRGTCCCCTTTAGTCCCCTTTTATTTGTTTGTCTCACAAAAAAATTTGCTTTCATCATGAAATACAAAGGTCTTCTTAAAAATAGCATTTCTAAGATTTTAATTTACATATTTTCTGGTGTGTGTTTCTTCCTCTGTCTTGTGTTTGCATGATATGGTATTGCCCTCAGAAGACAGTCATATGAAAATTTAAATTATGAAATGGATAGCATAACTTAAACTATATTTACAGTTTAATAAACTGTACCTACCTCTTCCTTAAAAATTTTCTGTCAGACAGTATATGTTTTGAATTTCCAGTAAATCTGGCAAAATAAAAGCCCAATATATATGTCAGTTTAGTAATGATTTTGTAATCAATAAGAGAAAGGTTGTAATTCCAATAGAATGGAATTATTAGAACACTGGTGCTTCTGCTTATCTGAAGTCAAACTTTTTTTTTTTTTTAAGGACTTTTAAATTAATTCAGGTTTGGATTTTCTTCTAAGTTCTTATTGAATATGTCACTCATTTTGAAGTATGCTTGTGATTCTCTGTTTTATCAGATCTGATAAAGCATCCCACAGACTTTTTGAGTGAAGAATGCTATGTCAATGAGAAATTCTGGCAGAAAAGAACAATTCATTGCCTATTTATAACAGAAATTCTTGATAAGTACCTTGGTTTAGCCAGAAAAAAACTGTTGAAAAACACAACAATATTTTCTGAAAATATGTTGYTTAGTGTGACTAATGCYGTGCCTGATGCCCCTCAGGCCTTCCTGGCTGCCAGGGCATCACTGACTCATGTTCAGTTTTCTGTTGACCAACACCCCCAAATCTSTTTCTGTGTCACTGCTTTCCCTCCTCTTAGTTCCTGGTTTATAGAGCAGGGTTTCCCCATTCCAGCTGCAGAATCTGACACTTTTCCTGCTTCAACTTCACACGGTTGGTGATTGCCCCTTTTTTTTAATTTGTCAAGGTCTCTCTGTAGGACCTCTCAGCCCTGGAGGGAATCGACATTTCTTATAAAGGAAACTTCTTTGGTTGGATCTAATACATGTATTCTTCCACTTCCAGTTCTAGTAAAAAAACMAAAAAAAMCCCMAAAAACAACAAAAAGGAAGTTTTAAGCCTTCTCATTTTTATTTGGAAATGTTTAATACTTAGATGTCAATACTATGGCTCAGCTGACTAATAGCAAGAAAGGCAATCAGAAGCATMAGATTTACAACCTTAAGTTATGATTTTGTGCCAATGCATTTTTGCTTTAAGCATTGTTTACCATTTTGCTATTTATTTTTTTTAAGTTTTGGCCGGAGAGGTCAAGTTTATGTCTAGTGTTTGTAATTTTTATGTAAAACCAAATSAAAGAGTAATACTGTGTTTTCTATTGAATTGKGTTTCATCACTACAAGCACAGGAAGATTAGGGAAAAAAAAAAAAAAAGAAAAAACATGCCATTACTCACCTCCTAACATTCAAAATAATGTTATATGGCTTAAGCTACAACACACACATCCTAAGGTGATAAAATCTCCAGACCGTCCCCAAAAGCCATAAGCTCTCCTACCACTGACACTCAAGTATTTAACCTTCTCTCCTCTTCAGCCTCTTATTCAAATARTGGTTCTTCCAGGAACATGACTGCAAAAACTCTCTTCACTTCTTTCTGCACACAAATTAGGATGTGAAAATCGATGGGTCTGTCCTCAAGGAGCTGCATTCTGGCCTTCTGACCTCACATAGTTTCCAGCTAGCTACCCAGTCTACTGGTCTAATTTGTTATCTTAGCACACTCCCCATCCACATCCTATTCTTTTTTTCAGGTGCAKTTCAGTCCTGCACTTGCCTTTGAATGTTTTTCAGGTTGCAGTTTTATACCTATTACTTAACTGCTTAACCCTTGATTTTTCCACTAAGCTGAAGCATAAATTTGCTCCAAGAATTTATTCTCATATAAAGAGATATTGCACAAAGAGAAATGTTATTTATTGTGTGCCCTTTGAAGTGTCATTTTGTCCTAAGCTTTCAGTTTTCATGAACAGTTAACTCTCAGTGAAGTATTTTATCCTCTGAGGAGAAAAATATTGTTTTCTAAACCAGAAGCCTGTAGCAYCTATTAATAAATGGAATCAAGCTTGGAATATCCTGGGGTGTGGGTGCTTGGTTATTTAGTATTTTTCTGTGAATTTATCCTCAGTCAAAGGCAAAATGTAACAAACAAACAAACAAAAAAATGGAAATACGATGATGAATAAATCTGCACTGGAAACCTCCAACAAATGAATGAGAAAAGTAGAAGTAAAATTGTTCAGCTACAGATTCAATAGGTGATATAGCCATTCTGAAACCACAAAATAATAATATGCAAATTATTTTCAGAAAGTTCCTGAAAACAAATCCAGGCAGCCAGCACACAAACTTTATTTGAATCAAATTRCATTTCTTCAGTTACTACAGGCAGGTTCTAGCCAGAGGAATTGGCTTATAATACATAATAGAAGGAATATAAGCTTCAGGCCTCTGAAGAGATACACAGTGGAACACAACAGCAGCAAAGATCAGAGTACCTGGTTTCTGTTTGTGGTGGGGTGTGAAAGTGTGTCATCAGGAGTGGTACAAACCAATGTTAGCACAGGTAGTGACAGCYGAAGCAGCATGTGTTTGCATCAAAGCTTGGCAAAGGATTTCAGAGTCCATTCAGAACCTTCAAACTTTTTTAACCCCCTCCCACACCTACTGTCGAACAAGTGTGAAGCTTGAAATGCATTCTTCTCTGAAATATTAGTATCAGAAATGAAGAAAAAAGATTCAGAATTAATCTTTCTGCCAGCCATTGATCACTCATTATTATATCAATAAAAAAAATTAAAAACATGAGAATTGGCACACATAATGGTCTGAAGCTCATAAAACATCTCTCCATGAAGGTTACACTAAATGTTCTCTTGTTTACTAAATGCCTTAGAATGAATGTTCTGCTGAGTTTATACTTTCAAAGACTCAAAACCAAAATGCACAAAATATTTTGAAGAGAGAATAAGTAACAGTTACTTGTATAAAAGGTAGTATAAGCCTTTCATCTTCCTTCCTCACAGCATGCAGTAAAAGCTGGCATCAAAATACAACTACTCCCAAAATAAATTGAGAGCAAATATATACACGACTGTATTCTCATTAAAATTTCTTAAAAGTATCTGTGTCTACAGAGAGGAGCTGCCTTTTTCCTGAAGGCAAATAGTTCTTGCATTTTTCTGACTTTGTCTTTTGACTTCATTTGTAAATGCATTCATCTGCAATATGAAAGGGAAAAAAAATCATTATCTGGGTTAGAAAAACAAAAAAGATAAAGAAGATACCTAAAACAGATGAAAGAATAATTTTATAATTAGTTTTCCAAATAATTAGTTATTAATTTCTACTCCAAAAATTAAAACAAATCATTACTATTATTGATATACCAAATAAATAGCATCATACTACCCAACAGGTCTCTGGATCTACAATGGAGATCAACAGAGTGTAACGTCATGGTGGAAAAAGAAAGGTTCCTGTACCTGTTGAACCACACGTAAGGACCATACAACTGTAATTTGGAAACCTGCTCTTCATTCATTTGGTACCTCCTGATCTCTCATCTCCACATCCTGAGGCTGCTGTACAGTGACAYTGTCCTGGTGTCCTGAGTACTGTCACCCTCACAGCCCAGCAYTGGCAGAGTGTGAGCTCTTACCATGCTGGATTTCTCTCAAAAAATGATGGATTCCCCGAGAAGGAGACTGGTCTGCACTGCCCATTGCTCTTCATGGCAGGCCACTGGCCAGAATTTTTCTGTTGCTTTCTCTTCCCTTTATTTATGCTTTTATTTGCATGGTTGG
>QVAJ01000014.1:5124583-5149399 GCA_003546035.1 Mixornis gularis | reverse complement strand
TTTGAGTCACTGTTTTAATCAATAATCATATTAAAAACGTATGCTTTTTATAAGAACATCTGTGGGAAATAAAACTGCAGCTGAAAGGAGAAAACATTTAACAATGGAAATAATTCTCTCTTGAAAAATTGAAGAAGCCAATATGATGAACAGGTCCACAGAGTAACAGAATGAAGTAATCTCATATCACAATGCAACAAGGATATTTTTTGATTATAATAAAAATGATTTTGAAAMATGCAATATAGAGATACTAACTAAMCAAGAATGTGGTCTACAGGCCAATATTTTACCAATGAAGTGAAAAACTGAGGGTGCCTTGAGACCCAAATCATAAAAAGAAAAGCTGACTGGGAAATGGTATGACTAATCCAAGAACCTAGCAGTGTTCATAACTATTTAATTGTAAGAAACAAATTTTTCATCCTTACCTAAAAGTCAATTTTGCATCTTGAGTAAAAAGCAATAACTTGTAAAATAAAAACAATAACCAACAAAATAAAGACTCTTTTTTCCAGYAAGGTAAATTAAACAAGATACAAAYCMACAATCCTTAAATAAAAATTTTAAATACAARATTCTTTGTTTTGTTGCAACAGTCCCTTTCATGTGCCAACACCACTGTTACTGGTCAGGGAGAATTTTTTGGCACTTGTTATGCTCTCCCATTGTTAGAACTAGCCAATGAAGAATACCAAGTCTTTTGTCATGTAAAAATAGAAATGTCATRCCACTTCAAGACCTGCAATGGATCCTGTTTGCCTCCAGATGATGTTGAAGGTGACTTCATGCAGAAAATAAGAACGGTGTTCCATGATTCTGTGTTAGCTCTCTTTTYTCCACCATTATTAATTAAATCATCAAATAAAGTATTTAGCTACTAATAAATTAAACCAATACTCCTAATTATTATATTTTTTATAGGTATAATTGAGTGGTATAAACAACATTTTACACAGATATTAGTATTTACAAGCAAGTAGTTATTCTAAGGGGATTGAAATATATATGACCTGTCATAAATATATAGTCTAGAGGAAGACTGTTTCTGAAAGTAGGTGTACCAAATACAGGTATAATATAATAAGTAAGACAGCACATGCTATACAGGACATCTAAGGTTATAGAAAAAAAAAATCACCAAATATCAATTACTGATGTTAAAAGAAATTCAGGCTTGCAGTTCATGTAASTCATTGAACATATGTTAAATTCAGATGTGGTAAGAACCACAGAAGACAAAAGCAAGGCATAGATTTTACTAGCAAACATAAAAAGTAAAGGTAAGCATGTCCTGGATTAAGGAGAAAAACAAAAATGTAAATTACATACTCATTTCTTGACAAGGAAGGAGAGACCCTCATCAATATTAGATTTCTCTCAGCAAAGGACTTGGGACAGCAACAACATGCGCTAAATCCCCTCCCAAACTGAATCCAAARACCTCTGGACATGAAAAACATAGTATAACATCAAAGAAATTAATAGATAGTAGAAAGCTTGTATCAGTTTCACCTGTATATAATTTGAACAATTGTTACTATTGCCATAACTAAACTAATAATATATCTTTGGTTAGAATGTTAAAATTTAATTCTAATTAAGATTTTAGTTAGATTAGCACCACATTTCGTATTTGGCAGATGAGGTCTAGTCCTCATGGCCCAGAGAAAAATTTTTGAGTGTAACAGCTGAGAGATATGAAACAGGATTTATGGAATGTCCTGTTCCTTGAGCACCTGGTGTTGGCCCACATTGTACAAAGCATCTATGCATAACTAAAGAGACACTTTCTTATTCATAAATCCTTTTGCTGTCAACCACTACTCATCAGACCCACAATTACCAGGAGCCATTTATTTCATTTGAATTTTCAATTGAATTCCTTCAGTGTTAAATTGATTAATAATTGTCATTTGCCATTGTACTATTCTATTTTTTATTTATTGTTTATTCTGAAAGCTGACTCCGCGTCACAGCAACATTCTTGTAAACAAGCTTTTGTTTTCCATATCCCATTTTGAAGATGTTGTGTGACTTTGAGGGTTCTACAAAACTACTCTTTGCACAAAACAATTAGCATGTGATGTTACCTAACTTTAGACACCTAAAATACAATTAATACTAAGTTCCCTAGTATAACTAGGAAAGAGAATAACTAAATCAGGTGATAACTGATTGGGTTGCCTGGGTTAAATATTTATATTAGGATGAGATGGAGTTTTCTAGAAGTCCCTGCTTCTGCCTTTAAAGGCAGCATAGGTGGCTAATTGATGTCTCCTTTAATCATACAAATTACACACTTAACTGCTATCCTTAGGTTTGAGTGTAATATTAGTATGTATTTAGTCATTTTGTCCAAGAAACAGCTTAATTTCTGTGTCTTTCATTTCTTGTGGGTTTTGGTTTTGTTTTTGTGTGGGTTTTTTTGATGCACAGTAAAATCAATACTGTCACCAGGACAGTAGCTGAAGGACRTGGAAAGCTGATATTTAAAGAAGATAATGGATCACAACTTCCAAGTATTATTTCTGTTTTAAAGATGGATTGGCAATTATGCTGAGCAAATACATTAGCACCAGACTGCAACCTTATTGACAAAGCTGCTGTACAGCTCTGAATAAGAAACAAAATTAGGAAAAAAATGTATGTGAAAATGAATGGACAGGARAAGTCTCAGAGACTGGAGGAGCAAACTCCAGCCGTGTTCTGGAATCAGAAAGCTATTTGCTTCTGCATTTTTTCTTTTAAATACATGTTCACAACTCATACGATCATCTTGACCTTTATTGTCTATTTGTCATCAGTTTTAAAAAGATCCATAGGAGATTGAAGTACATTTCAGACAAGGCCAAATTAAGAACTGGTTTGTTCTCAGCTGATTTCTGTTGGGATAAACTATGTAAGCAGTAATGTCTCATTTTACATTGAGATATATCTATATCTATCTATATCTATATCTATATCTATATTTATATCTATATCTATATCTATCTATATCTATACACAATTTTGTCCCACAACACAATATGAACAGAAAAGGCCCTTTTTTGTTTAGATTAGCCAACATTTCTCTCAAAATAGTACTTGCAAATAATCATTTTTTTTGTTTCTACCAATAAACATAATTGCTTTTTCTGGTGTCAAGTGGTTTTCTTTTCCCAGCTCCCTGTTTCTGTCACAAAGAGATACCTCTTCATTTACAGTTGGTTTCATGAGAACTGGTTTTAGCCAAATCTTTGTATGGTATTTACCTGAGGACCTTATACAGTGGAAGAATATTTCATTTTTTCCACCCATTTTGCAGTTAATGAAAATACCCCTTTCATTCATCCCCACAGCAGTCATTAAATGACTCATTAAATGCCATTAGCCTGATCAATTTGTTTGACTTATGGTATTCATTAACACCCTCCATTGGATATTCCATTTCTGCTGATCATAATGAAATGTAAAGGACAATATTTAGACAAAATATTTAAACAAAATATTTGGAGAAAACTGGTACATGTCAGTGATCAGACGTATAATTTGCTTTTTTCTTATTAACAACTGATTTTGTTTTCTACCTCACTTAAGCTCCAAGTAGTGACTCAAAAAAACTGAAATAAGATGCTCTGTCTGTGGACATATCTTTACTTCACCAATGATCAAAGTGCCTTCTGCTGCCCTTCCTGTCACTGCTCAATGCATGTATACCAGCAAAAGCTTTGTCAATTAATCTTACATAGATCTCTAGGAAAATGATGCCTTAATTTCTCTATCTTACGTTTGTTCTCTGGAGCACATTCTAAACTTTTTCCTATTTCATTCTGTATTCAGAGAACCTCTACCAACGATCTCTTCAGAACTACCTACATTCATAATGTCTGGGGGTTTCAGCAACTGTGCAAAAAACCCCTTCTAAGTGCTCCAAGAAGTAGTTTTGTTAATCCAGTAGTTGGCAATTTATCCTGAGTCAATACTCAAATATTTCTTAGTGTGGTACTCCAGCTTTTTTACACTGAAATTTTAAGTGTAAGTAAAAGCAAGCTGCAGAGAAGCAACAACCATTAATTTTCCAAAACACATTTTGCTATGACTTAGTCTTTTTGACTCAATAAATATAAATTTAATTGCTTTGGTTGTTTGTCTTGATTTGCCAGGTTTTTTTAGCACAACAGTTTTGTATGGCTTCAACACGAAAAATTTACTTTCAGTTCTAAATGGTTGGGACTGACTGTTTTGGAAAGAATGATAACAACATCTTTAAACAACTAGTCATTTGCTTTCTACTTGACTGGGTAGTTAGTTTTGTTAAGTCTTTAGTTTACTAACAAACCACTCTTACTACAATACTTGAAAGATAAATGATACAGAATTATGAAATCACACCTGGAAAGCTGTTCCAAAATTCTGAAGTCAAATATACATTTATGGCAGCCATTATCAAGGCCAGGTTGGATGAAGCTTTGAGCAACCTTGTCTAGGGGAATGTGTCCTTGCCCATGACAGAGGGGCTGGAACTAAATGATTTTAAAGCTCCTTTAAACAAGAACCCTGCCATGATTCTGTGATTCTATGATACATAGTGACAATCACTTCCCTGCTCAAATAGGCAAATAAAGTCTCAGTTCACAAGCATTTGTGTTCATGCCCCAGAATAACATGGCCAGATGTACAGAAAACTATTTTGTTTTAAGCCCAGTTGACATAGCCAATATGAATTTAGTACAGCATAACATCTATGAGTCATATATTTCCATGCATATTGCATAAAGCTATGCACAAACAATAAAAAATATTTTGGGATGGTATATAAAGTTTTCTAGAAATGAAAAGTCAGATTAAGTTAGTTTACCTTCAGATACCATGAATGGAAGAAGGTATCACATAGTGTTAACTTATTTTGAGACCAGCCAAAGATATGACTATGTCTATCTGTAAAACTAAAATGTAAAAGAGATCAGAAGATCTTTTAACAATGATGTTTATTAACAATGTTTGGAATTACCTATCCTGAAATCATGTTTCCTCAGCTGCATTCCAATCCTAACTGTCAGGTCAATTCACTCAGAATATGCTTGTCATAGATGACAAACATACACTTGTATTTTACTGATTTCAAGGATGTCTATAAATGGACCACCCACTAAAACAGCTACTGAACAATTTTTGAAGATACTATAAATCAAGGTGAAGGAATGGTTACAAAAATGCTGAGATATTTAGTCAGATCAAATTGAGATCATTTTTTTTTCCTTATTCTTCCATTTACTTCCCAGTTATCATATCAGCTTTTGGTATATTCCTTCTGAAGTTGCTATTTCAGTAATTTCCATTTATTTATTCAGAAATCATTCATAGACTGTGGTTCTTGCAATGTCAAAAAATAAAGTATTTCTATATGTTTTCCTCTACAGAGTTTAAAAGCAAACTGATATTGAACAGTAAGGTATTAAAAAATCCTACTAGACCTCATTGTCTTTCTATTTCTGCAATCACAGGGGTAATTTCTTGAAAGTAGCTCTCTCCATCTTTACTGTAAACCTCAAATCACACTGCAGCATTGTTGTTTACATTTGGCATAGAGCTATTTGAAAGACTCATCTTTTTAAATGTCACACGGTGACAGGAAAGACCAGCAGAAGACTGATAGCCTTAGGAACCAGATCCAAAAATAAATCTATCTTCTCTGTATCCGTTTCTTTCTTTGTTTGAGTGTTAGCAGCACAGCTGCATTCTTCGCAAATTTGCATATCTCTAATTATTCTTTGTTTCCAAGAATGAAAATATGTAAAACAAGTTATAGTTTTTTGTCCCCCCTCAGCATGAACAATAAAGTTTAAAGATCTGTAAGATTTGACTGCCTTAATTTCTTGTTTCTTGTATTTTATAAATGGAAAATTAGAAAATAGGAAGAAAGAGAAAAGGTACTATTTTCAAGTAAGGAAAGCCAGAAATAAGTGAACGTAACTGGTTGTAGTTCTGCATGGCTGATTTAAGGAAAAATGTGAAAGTGAAAACAATTCAGCCTAATTTTTTATCCTCTACCAAATGGAGTGCATCTGCTGAAACCACACGCACAATAATATCAATGCAGATTCAACCCCAAAAACTATAACTAGTAAATGTTTTCAGAATAAATTCCAGACTGGAGTAGTTTTAAAGAAGAATTCGAAACAGAAAATGAAGATTAGAAGAGCACTATGCTGTAATTCTGGATTTTATACTTTGGGTAATCACTTAACATTTAATAAAGCATCAGCATTCCTACATGCTGTGCAGCCCAGTTTTACGTCTGTCAAATCCCTGCACATATTCATGAACTCTTTAAGATTAGTGAGCTATGAAAATGCAAATTTTGGAAGCAATATTTTCTGTAGGGCAGAAGGAGAACTGGCAAAGCACATTTTGGAAATTAGCTCAATATTAGAAGCCCAAGACCTCTTACTGTCAGTGTGGTGGGAAAAACAAAACAAAACAAAATAAAACTGGAACTAAAATGGAAGAAAAAAATAAAAGGTGTAAAAATTAGGGTACAAAAATTGTTTAAAGGGTTAGATTAAGTTCCCCTTGAACTCAAGATTAAAAGACTAAATGGAACTCCAATTTCAGGGATAGATTGAAAGCATGCTTCCAGCATCTCTCATTATTCGATTACTACATTTTATTATTTCTTAAAATTTTATTTGCATGTAGTAGCCAAGGGAAACAGCAGAACTTAAGGTGATATGTAGTGGTGTGTTTTTAGTTTTATCAGTTAATGTATGTATTTAAGGTTTGTTCTTATATTGTTATGTATCTATTAATGGTTCGTTCCCTGCACCCCCCCATGTTCTTTCCCTATATGGTTTGTTCCTCGTCTCAGTTAACTGTCAGTCTTATGTTATGTAACCCCCGGGTCCTGTCTATCACTTCAAGGCCCCACCCCRGGACTAGAAAGTTCTAGTGAAGTCATCGAGCGATTGGGCAGGATCCCGGCTGTTCCCTCCTTCCCCTCCTTGATTGGTTCCCCTGTCTGTCTTTCATTTGCAGAGCCACGCCCTACCTTTCTTTACCTGATTGGTCGCTTGCTCGACTCCTCCCCTTTCTCCTCCCCTGTATTTAAGCTGTTGCACGGGGACAGTTTGTGCTCTGCTGAGGCAGACTCTCTGGAGGTRTGGTTGTCCCTTGCAGGGTGTCAATAAACTCTAGTGGCAGAAACCTCGACAGCCTCCTCCCTTCAATCCTCAGTTGTGGAACACGCTTGCCATAAAAAGGGTCACAGGCTCAGGGAGGTAGATCCGTCTACTGAGCTGTACCTTCTCTGAGGCCACTGTCAGGGCTAGTCAGGCAAAGCAGGACAAGATTCCCAAGACACTGTGACCACTGCAGTGATATGCATTTTGATGCATTGTGTGTTGGCTCCTTGTGTCTGCCAATTTTCTTTCCTTCGTATTTATAACTAGAATATAATAAAACCACAAAACAAAACGTCTCCCACCAAACCCCTCAGGTATTTCCTGCACAGACTGAGAGAAATACTCTATGATGCTTGCTCAGTTTAGAATTCAAGAGGTTTTGAAGTAGTGAGGTGTGGGTAGCAGGGCAGGAATGGCAGTGGTGGCTGGGCTCAGCTGAATGCACTGCAATCACCAGGTAAATCCATAGGAGACCTGGGGATTTCAAATCATCGTGGCACTGCTGAAATCAGCAAGAAATAAGGCTACACAGCACAACTCTGAAGTAGCTCAGACAAGGACTGTGCCTAAATGCAATGTGTAGATCAATAGGCAGAATTTGCACTCATAGGGGCCTAGGTGAAGCGTTTGACAGCTCTCTGGCAATATATGACTTTTTACTTCTCACTTCTTTTTCTGGAAATTTTTCTGTATTTATATATACCTGGTATAAGGTCACACAACTGCACTAAGTCATAGCTGGCTTTTGAGACAAGCTGCTCAACCTTCAGGAGAGAGTTGCAAAGAATTGGGGAAAAACGGAGTTACAGGCTGATCAGGTCAGCTAAAGCCTCTTGATGCACTCAGGCCTCTGACAGAAAAATTCTTTATTATCCAAAACCCAGAGAGTTGTGTATTTTTCTTCATGGCTTCAAGTGGTTCCTTAGCCAAATATGAGAGAAAAATCAACTGATTTTTTATTTAATGAGTTACTTCAGAAAATTTGAGCCTCAAAAAACTAATTCAAATTTGATTCTAGGTTTCCTCGTTTACCTTGTTTCTCTAGGGTTGCCATTACTTTTATAGCAGAACATTCAGGACCAATATATTTCTCCAGGAGGAAGATTTTTTTCATATCTTTCATGTGATTCTCAGGCTACTTCGTTATTCCCATCTTGATCTCTATGTCTCTCCATGTATGTGATGCCTTCATCATAACCAAGGCTCAGAGGTACAGTCTCTTCTGTCTTGGGTCTATCATCATCTGCACTATCAATACACAATGGGCTTACACTAGAAAATTTAAGTCCTGTAATATTGGGGCAATCTCACTTGGCCTTCAGCAGAAGATTTGTGGGAAGTCCTTTTCAGTTTTAGGATTTACACAGAAAACTGTATGCAAGTCTTATCTAAAATCAGGATTAGTCACATACTTGTTTTCTAAACTAAAATACTGTCAATGCAAAAAATTGCTTAGTATCACTGATGAAAATTATTCAATACACTGGAAGCAAGCACAAGTTTACATTTTAATGTAACCAATGAATCTCTGTAAACAGAATACCTTGAACAATAAACTATGCAAATTGCATAACAATAAGTATCAGGGTCAAATACTAGTACTTTGCATATGTATACCTTGTGTTTGAAAACAAAAGGTAGGTTTGTGAGACTTCCACTACAATCATACAGAGCAGAGCTCTGCATGCATCTGAAGACTAAGGATGAAAGTCATGGTTTGTGAGGAGTGTCCAGGGATCAAAGATGGCTGTGAGAATCAGGTCCCTGAAGAAATCAAACCAAGTTGGACTAACAAACAACTAAGTTGTATTGCATAGCCTCAGAGGGTTACATAATTTTACTCTGTAACTATTACAAATAATTCACTGAAAACTAATTTCAATAAAACTTTTTATGTGGTGTGCCCCCAAAGTCTCAGTCTCTTGTCAAAGTCCTTGACCAACAAGCTGTTAACTGTCAATAAAATGAGTAATAACCCTTCTCTAGAATTCCCTCTGAGAGAAAAATATAAGATTCAAAACATTGTCAAATATATATGCCATTAATTTTAAAAGGGCAAGGGTTAATTTGAATGGAAGCTTTATATTCACATTTAAGTACACGACTTTGTTTCTGTTATAAAAGCACTCAGAAAAAAAAATCGTCCCAAAAAGTAATGTGTTCATGCTCAGCTTTAATAGAGCATTTGAAGCCATGGTACAGGTATTTAAAAGACGAAAACACATACCATGAAGAAGGCAGAGTACCCATGCCTTCAGTGTTTATGTCTCAGTGAAACACAGAGGTCATTCATCAGCCGCTACATGCCTATCCCATTTCTATAAGGACTCTCATTGCCACAAAGAGATGCAGCAGATACATATACATGCTTATCTTTCAGGGTTTTTTTCCTAACTCATCTCTTTCATTTAATCATGAATGAAGTGTTCTGGGGGCAATAAATCTGATTTTTCAGGATTGTCTCTGGGAAGACGAATTCTGTGAAATGACCATTTACACACTCTGTAGTCCTATCAAAGAGTTCTTCAAGCACTGAACTTCCCAAAGCGAGCACACATAGACAGACATTTACCCTACATCTACAATTTACCCTGTGTTGTAATAGCATGATTTCACACACACACTGCATACTGCATACAAGTAGTTGGGGGAAAGAAAAAAAAAAAAAAAGAAAAATTATCTGTTATTCTGTTGAAAGAACAGTCACAAAAAAATGTGTGAATAAAATGTGACTGAATAAATGAAGTCTGAGTAATGAAAATGCCTACTGACCATGGGTAATTAATATATTTTCAATGTACTAGTAACACAAAATAAATGAACCATATGCTAAAGGAAGCCATCTGTGTTAGTAAATACTCCAATATAAGATGTTAAATGTAATTAGAAAGTTTATCCTGTCCCTTTTATTAGCAAAGGAAATTTGGTGAAGTAAATGATGGTATTTGGAAATTTAAAAGTCAAATATTGGAAATACAGCTGGTAGACTTTAATGAAGGAATGAAAAAACTTCATTTCTGTCTACAGCTGTTGAAAAATCAGATTTGTTATGCAGAGGGCTTTAATCTGCTGGAGCTTACATCTCCTAAATTTTACTTTGAGATTCAGATGTGAATGGAAATCTCAGAATAAAATTAATTCAAGACCAGTGAGCTTGAATGCATGAATTTTTGCATAGGTAAAACTGTTTAAAACTTAGAAGTCACGAAGCATTTCTGCACTGTGTAAAAGACTGACCTTAGTGTTGTGTTGGGTTTCAATGTACCCCCAAGGCAAGAAAGACTGATCCACACTGGGTCAAATTCAAGGGAAGACTGCTGGGATGCTTGGTACAATAGCACTTGCTGTATTAGGGGAGCCCGAGGGAACAGGTCTTGGTTAGTCTGGAGAAGAGACTAATTTTGGGGGAACCTAACAGCAGGAAGGCCTCACATCAAAGAGATAAGAGGCAGGTCCTTCATAGCAGTGTGTAGTTGGAGGATGAGAGATAATGGGTCTAAGGAGGCACACAACAGACTTGGATCTGAAAGCTTTTCCCATCTGAGTAGTGCCTAGTGGTGGAAGATGATGCCTTAAGAACTTACGCTTTGTCCTTGGAAGTTTTTGTCACCTGGCTGGACAAAGCCCTGAACAACCTGGTCTGACCTCACAACTGACCAGAGTTAGGAAAGTTCTGAAGATCCTTACCACCTAAATTATTATGCAGTCCTATGGCTTCAAATCACTACAATTTCTCAGCAAAATTCTGTGAAAACAGAAAGATTTAAAATGTTTTTTGTCAGTACCTGACTCAGGTGGAAAATACTATAATCTTTGGCAAGTAAGTCAGTAGCCTGGACAGGGGCAGACTGTACATCTTAGTATGCATCCATTTCAACTTTTTAGATCACTAAATTAGGATAAACTGAACTGAAAAAAAAAAAGAATCATACCTGTTTATTTCCAACAGCCTTATAGAAACCTGGGAGAACTAGCTTGGATTTATTTACATTTAAACAACATATCAGCAAGGCCCCTCCCAAGTAAACATATTAATATTCCAAAGAAAGTTGATGGACTTGCAGAGGCCTCAAGTATAAACAGAGCCCTGTATATTTAATGCAAGTATATGGCCAGGTAGAGAACAAATAATGTCACTGATGGATTTATTCTGTCAAGTGTGTGCCTGTTGTCAAAAAATCTCTCACTACTACGAGATATTTTCTTCATGCTGATAGCATCACTTTTCAACATAACCCTGATAATTCAATCAGTTCAAGAGCACTAATCCAAAAGAAACTCAGCATTGTCAGTTGTGACATTCATGGAATGACTTCTCTGCCAGAACCTAGCTTTAATTTCGCACTCAGAAGAGACTCTTCCCAAAAAATGAAATCACTGTCAAGTTTCTAGGAGCTGAGTACATGATGATATTTTCCAAAAGTTCCTTAAAAAAAACCCCAAAAACACACCTACGGAAAATGAAGTTATTCAGTAAGTGAAATTACAAAAAACAAATACAAAAAAACCCCCAAAAAACAGTATATTTTGGTGGTATAGGCAACTGACTGCCACAGTAAAGAGCTGAATTTTATCCGTATTTCTACCACGGTCACTTAGGTAATTTCTTATGCTCAAAATTATTTCATGTACAAAAGTGGGACACACTTGATTAGGGAAGACAAACCTCTATTATTGATTAAAATTTTAGTAGTTGAATTGTTCAAGTAATTAGTTTATTAATAACATAGTTAAAACTCTTCAATAGAAAAGTATCTTCGTGCCATCTACCCTGGTGTTACGCTCGAATTTCCAGCTTTCCTTGAGGTCATAAGGCTGTTGATTTCAGTCAGAGGGTTAAAGTCAGTCATTAGAATCCTGTCGTTTTTGACAGATGTTCATGATAGGAGCTGCTTCTGCTTCTCCATCAGAGAGGGATATTTGTTTCTTTCCCCTCAGTTTTGAGACTGCAAGGGTCTATTTTAATGTTATCTGAAGCCACAACATATCTGAAAACAGTACACACCATTTCATAGTTTCCAAACAATTTTTTTGTTTTAGACTCTCATTTCTAAAACTGGTTTTACCCAAGCAACACCAAGCTGAACTTCTTTAGCCCGGGACCTTAGATACTTTGTCTGCATTTCCATTCTTCCATGCCACATTTTACTCTGGAGTCGTGGGCAGCTTAGCTGACAGAAAATAACTACTTGGTTTTCTCGCAAACTAAAATTAAACTAAAACAAATTTAAAAAATACTTACCTGACAGCTAGAAATTTGTAATTACAGCTAAACAACCAGCTTATATCAGGGTACATCCAGACAATCCTGCCCCTGTACTGTAAAGTGAATGCAAACACCGTGTCCTTCTACTATGGACTATCTGCCCACTAATTCTAAGCACATAGTTAATCCCACTATGCTAGGAGGAAGCCATAAAATTACTAGATGCCATTTTCCAAACAATAAAATAAATACATTTTCAGTAGTATTTGTACCCATAGCCAAGATTAAATATGCCTCTCCTCTTCAACCAAAAAGCAGATATGTAAATTCAGATATTTTGAAATGTTCATTACCTAAAGTTGAGCACACATTATTGACAGCAGACACTTTCTACTGGGTCCAAGTGGGATTAAGTTAATTTTCCCTATAGAAGCTGATATGGGGGTGTGTTCTGGATGTGACTACAACAGGGGTCATGCACCAGTGTTACTGTTGCTGAGCAGCTCCTACACAGCATGAAAGTCTTTTTCCCCACTCTGCACACAATGAGTGGGCTGGGGACACACAGAGAGTTAGGAAGAAACACAGCTGGGACAGCAGACCCCAACTGACTGAAGAGATGTTTCATACCACATGTCATCATGCTGAGCAGTAAATCTGGGTGTGTAATGGGTGTTGTGATCCAAACTAGCTGTTGCTGGAAGACTGGGCATCAGTCTGCTGGTGAGAGGTGGTGAGGTTTCATTTAGTCTTTGAACCCCTTGATGTTTTTCCTATCCTTTCCCTTAACTTTTTAAACTGTGTTTATCTCAACAACAAGGTATTCTCACTTTTGTCCTGATTCTGTCTCCCATTCCACTGAGGGTGTGGGACTGAGCAACTGGGTGATAAATTATCTTCCAGATCGGGACAAGTCAACGTTGAATGTTTTGTTTTGTTTTTTTAATACAGTTTTGTGTGTGAGAGTCAATGTGTGTTTCTGTGTGCATTTACATAATTACATAAGTATAAATCACCAAACATTATTGCCACTAAATTACAGGGCTTGACATTAATATATTATCCAATTGATTATGTGACTCAGTTTAATAGGTCTCCACAATGTATTGTCTGGAGAAAAAAAAATGGCGATTTCACTTCCTCATCCTTGTTCATTGGTTTGTTTACTAAAAAAATCATTTTATTTACGTGAAGTAGACTTAATTTAATCAAACTGAAAACTAATCTTATGAGTGATTCCATTGCAGTGTCTGTTAGTTGGAACTATATTTACATGGTATCCTCTGAAATGTATAATAGACATACACCAGTATAATCTAGCTTAACCAAAGTACTACAAATGTAATCATCTCCTAAGACTCTTCTCAACGGGGAGTTTTCCATTTTGTCATTGTTAAGATTCAGTTATTAAAATTATTAGAAAGACGCTTCTGCCCAAACTAAGCTGCAAACAAGACCACATGCCAAAACCAACAGTACGGAGTTTTATTTAACAGTAAATGTGAGGTAGAGAGAACTAGAAAGAAATGGGAAAAAAACCCAGAAGGAATAAGAACAGAAAGATACACAGTTGTCACCCACTGGATCCCGTGACAAAATTTGTCTTTTGCGAGTTCAGCAGCTGTTGATGAAAGTGATGGCTACAGTCTTGATCTATCAAAGGTGGAAGAAACCCAAAAATGTAAATTCCATGCTTTGTATGCTCTCAGTTTCAGGTGGGAACACCCAGGTAACTCCCCGGGGGCAGGGAGTTTCACACTGAATGATGTAATCATGTGGATGATACAGCTGTCTCTCATCTCAGCACAGCTGAGACAACTCTACTCCATCAAAAGAGGTGAATACCTTCAGACCACCTGTGAATGTCCCAGTACAACACCCAGCTTTGGCCTCATGTGATGGGTGTGCACACCCTCTGCACCTGGGCACTTAAGTAGACTGAGTCATCAATCAGCACAGTGTCTCACAGCCATCTAAAATTATTTTTCCTGTCATACTAAATAAAATCATGTGGCATTTATAACACCGCTATTCTAAACAAAAGAAAATCAGCAAAGAGTTCAAAAGTTTTCCCTTTCAGGAAAACAAGAGTCAAACTGACCTCACTCTTTCCATATTATGGGGCTCACTGATAGGTTTAAGCAACTACATTCTGAACACAAATTACACTTCCACTTTACAAAATTATCTGGTGTAAAAAACAGTATGCAAAGAATATTTAAGAGGCCTGTGATATGCTTGCATTAGGATTCAAAATTAGCAATATCATCAGGGTTTGCTGAGAAATTAGTCTTGACAATGTTTAGAATAACAAAGGAAATATTTTTATTGATTTATTTATGTGCTTAAGAGAGAGTGATATTAGATGTTAGGATGCATAGCTCAGTCTATAGGTCTCAGGAATAAAGCTTTGCAATATAATAGGTATGATAGTTATAAGATTTCTTCTGAGATTGACGTAAAGGGGGGGAAATTTTAAATACACCTAATTTTAGGAATATGGCTAATTTATTTATTTCTAAACCAAATTTTTATTACAAAATTTTTGCAACTCTTGAGGTCCAATGAAAACAGGAAGTATCCCATAGATGCAAAAAGAAGGAACATCATATCATTAGAGATTCTTTTCTGGGTTTGTGACTATTTACTTTTGACAGCTGTTACCACTTTTCTGCTCTGTGACACTGAAAAGTATCTTTTACAATTTAATGTAATTTTTTCTTTCACTTTTGTAGTGTAGATTGCTCTGGTAGAACTTGCAATAAACCTTGTTATGTTTCTCTGTTGTGATCTTTTAATTTTATTTTTTTTTCTATAAGTTGATGGCAAGACTTTTTGCCAAGGTCTGTTGTGTCAGCACAGGGGTCAACAGTTTTGTACTAAGAGAGGATAGGTTTAGATTAGATATTAAGAATGAATTCTTCCTTATGATGGTGGTGAGAACCTTGAAAATGTTGCACTAAGAAGTTGTGGATGCTCCATCACTGGAACTGTTTTAGGTCAATTGGATGGGTCTTTGAGCAACATGATCTAGTTGAAGATGTCTCTGCTCATCACTGGGGAAAATGGACAAGATAGTGTCTAAATAATAGTATGGGCATCTAGTTAGAATAACTCCTTGTTTCACTGAAATAGTCCAAATTACATGAAAATAAGGAGACATATTTTATTATTATAGTTACAACTTAAAACCACTGTAATATACAAGTTCCATCCATCTTGTTTACTATTACACCAGCAACTCTCAGGAAGTGCTGTCAGATCTGTCAACAACGTTCACTCAGTAAAGCAAGAATGTATAAACATACACATATGTTCCTGGAGGCTTCAGCTCTCCATTTGCTGATTATAAGCATTATTTTAAAAAAGAACTGTGATTTCCCAAGACTGATAAGAAATTTCTTCTTCCATTTTTGGAACAGACTCCAAACAGTCTAAGGAGGTGAAAATGAAGATTTGTTATGATTGCATACACACACAGAGATATTTATCAAAGAGAAAAGTGCATCAGTGTTTCACTGATAGAAAAAACTTTGGGCAATCATCTCTTTCATCCATGTAAACCAGACTGCAGCCCATAGAGAAGACTGAAAAAAAATAATGTTATCTATAGCCATAGATGGTTGCACACGTAGCCATCAAAACAAAACCACTGTATCTTGTCACTGCAAGGGTAAAAGTGTGGATGAGAATGAAACAAAAAAAATCCTATCCTGAAAAACACCAGAAGAGCTTGAGTATTTCAGGCAAGATGAATAAGGGTCTAGTATATGGATCATTATTCCCAAAACTTGCAATGCAGAGCAACAGAAGAAACTAAAAAGCAGCAAATAAATTACCAGTTTTTCAGTTTGCTTCTGTGATGGTACTACTTTGTGCAGTGGATGTGCAGTACACTTTTAGTAGTCTGCCTAGATTTCTAGAAGGAAGCATGGCAGGAAGCAAAAAGGGGAGAAGTAGTGGTGGTGGGGATAAAGCAATCATACATTAGGTAGAGCCATAATTCACTTGAGATATATTTTTGCAAACCTTATTCACATTGAACATTTATACCCATTAAGGTTGGCCAGATGGGCCCAGAATAATGTTAACTGGGTGCTTCATCCCATCCCCTTAATTATAGACACAGCTGGATGCTGACGTTTCATTGTTTCTATGTATTTCCAAATCCAAGGTGCACAAAATAAATGCTTTATCAARGGTTTTTGATAATTTTTAGTAAGTCCATGCTCTCATTTCTGGAGATCATGTTCTATGATAATTCCTTAAATTAATGCTTGCCAAGGAAACTAAAAACAAACAAACAAGGGAGTGTTCACTAAAAAATACGAAGTTAGGAAGCAAGGAAGGCAGTAGAGATAAGCATAGTATTCATGAGTGCAAGCAACTAATCAATAATTCTAAAATAACTGAACTTCTACCCTATTTTTTTAATGTCCTTTCAGGAAAATATGAAAATTTTCTGAGAATTAGTAATTAATGAACACCAGGTCAATATAACTGTTGATCAAAGTAAATAAGAACGTATCGGGAATTTTTTTCCCTATGTAAGTCTACAGGTCAGTATGGTATGGATGCCATTATATTAAGGGAGTTAGATAATGGCTTGCTGAATCACTTGCAATCATATGGCGGTCTTGATGAACCTACAAGAAAATATAAAAAGATTTTAGTAAAAAAACAGCAATAGCATTGAAATCTTCAATTATCCTAGAAAAAATAGAGGTCTCTATCTATAAAATGTAAATTTCAGTTCGAGAAAAACTTAAATTTAGAGTCAAAAGCAAAGTATGTTGACATTAATGAGAAAAAAAAGCTTATTTTGACTTCATGAGGCTTGCTATCAAGCCCACCTTGCAAACACTCTTGTATTTTAGAATAGATGGAGAGGAGGACAGATTTCCAAGACTAGAGTGGTTCTTGTTCAGTTGTTTAATAACTCTCAAAACAAAAACGAAAACTGCAGAAATCTGTCAGCTGTCTAGTTACCCTCTGACAAATGCAGAGCAAGCAGAGAAAAAAATGTGTCATGTGTTCCTCCTCATGTAAGGGGACAGGGGTGGAGTTAAATGACCTTGAAGGTCCCTGCCAAGCCAAACCATTCTGTGATTCTCTTTGCTAAGGTTATTAGTCAAACCCTCAGTCAGTGACAAGAACAGTATCAGCATTTTAAAGCTCATTCATAATGAAGATTATTATAGGAGCTGGAGTTACCAATTTCTTCTATATTAAGCTACTGTTGATTGTCCTTTTCTGAGGAAATTGAATGGAAATTACTTGATTATGGTTGGATTTCTACAGGTCCCGGTTCATTATGAGTTCCTCAAGACTTAGATTTGCCATGCCAGAAAAGCAAACGTGGCAAAAATTAGGAGAAACATGATATAATGAGCTATGTGCTTGTCACCCATCTGAGAGACATACCAAATTCCTCAAACTGATGCTGAGGTGGTTTTGACCCTTGTGCTATGTCTCTGACAATGAAGGCTCTTCTGCTGAAATTAATTTTAATCTCTTTTATTAAGCAAAACACTAGAACAAAAACTTTGTTTAGGACCAGTGGACTGTTTCTTGTTTATTTGGAGAAATAAGGCTGGTAGCTGGGAAAGAAACTTTCCAGTTGGAACAGGGAAAATTTCTAGGTAGTTGCACTTGAAATAACAGAAAAATAAGGGGGAAAAAACGTGAAGAAGTGTTAGGTAGAAACAACAGACATGTAAAACTGGTATACAGCTATTTAACAGGAACTCCTAGAATGACAAAATCATAGTTTGGGAATCATTGCATGAAACATGTCAGTACAGGAAAAGAGAGAGGACTATTATAGGAAAAATAAAAATAAAAAAAGAGCAGAAAAAAACCCTATAAAATAAGGTCTTAATACTATGAGGTGTTGTTTCATCTATGGAACAATGGTGATTTGATCAGAGTTTTTACATTTCTTAAGAAATTCATGATTACTTAATAAGTCCATTTTAAAAGACACATTTGAAATTTCTTTCTTCTATTTTTTTTTTACAGAAAAACAGAGTGAAAAATCTTCTCCTGCATTTTCACAAGAATTTGTCTGTATCCTCAGAGTATTATTTCCACTCCAGAAGAGTACATAAAGAAATTTCCCTCAGTCTCTCAAATGTCAACCTTATTTCATCCTCTAGACCTCTCAGTACACAAACTAATTGAAAACCATGCTCCAGTTCTTCATCAGAAAAAGGGGGATAATGCTTTCCCACTTGAATTACTTGGTTTTGGTGGCTTTTTGATATCCCCCACCCCGCCTGCTCCCCAGAGTCTTCAGCTTTGCGGGGAAAGGATTATCTCTTATCATTACAGATATGTGAACTAAGGAGTTTTACCTTTTCCAACAAGTGTTTACAGTAGGAAAAATATTTTGCTTTGGACAGAAAAAAAGACTTTTGCTCAGACATCTTTAATCTTCTAAAGTAATAATAATAAAAAAAAAGAATCAAAATGAAAACTATAAAACCATTTTGTTTGAAATATATAAATGAGACACCAATTTTCCATGGCTGTTTTAAATGAAGCATTTTTTAAGTAAATGACTTCAGATGTTATAATATACAGAATTCAAATACTAATTATTTCTGTTGTTTAAGTATGAAAGTTATCTAGAAAATATGAATCTCTATAGCTGTTACTCGTTTATGTAACATCAGTATACTTTTAAAAAAAATAGGAGAACATTTAAAATAAATTTCAGTTGCAGTGCTTACTTTTAAAAACTCACAACTGTACACACATCATCATAGATACATAGATATTCTGAGTTTTAATCCTCAGTGAGATTTTAAAATACAGCTTAAAACCAGTGGAATGTACTGAAATCATAGTCAGATATTATGGGAAAGGTTGGCCCTAGAAGGTGAAAGGAGCATTTTCCCACACTGAGAACAATTTGAAGGGTAGGATTTTAAATACTCTGTGCCCTCTGTGAGTGCTCAAGCTCGCAATACAGTGGGTGTCCAAAGGGTAGAAAACATATCCCCAGACCTCTAGAAATATTTGAGAATATTTTGTTAGAAATAAATAGTAATGCTTTCATTAAATTTTTCTGGAAAAATAATCTGTGACAAAAATAGAAGAAGTTGTGTTGCTGTCTACTTAGATACTATTTCCTATTCTTGTAGACAAAAGATACAAATCAAAGGGTAGCAGCCAGGTTTGGAAAAAGAATAAAGTGAGTTTTGGGGCAGCAGGAGCAATAGCAATGTTGAGAGTTAAAAGGTTCAGCTATGACATCATCATCCTTTGGTTTTAAACAAGTATATACAAGAGGTGTAATTTTGTGTCCTGATTTAAAGTTTGACCCAGAAGCCACAGTAAACTACTTTCTTAAGTGCTGTAGAGAAATAAAAGTATAGAGACATATATAAAAGTGCTTACCTGTGTCAATAGATGCTAAGAAAAAAATCTACATGTGGTGTTTGTGTTGGGGGTTGTTTTTGTACAAGGAAGAAACAGCAAAAGCCAGGTTTCTTTAAAAGAAATAGAGCAGAAGCAAACGATATTAAGCTATGCTCAGAATGCTCCAGAAGACCAATTTTCAAATTATTTCCCTTCAAAATCACAGAATTATTGCTTATTAAATGTTTGTCAATAAGGCAGTTACCTTGGAATTAATATATGTGTCTGCTTTATAGCCCATATTTACGACCAAAACACCAAACAACCAAATGTAAACAACCAGCAACGACCAAAGAGATCCTTTATGTGAAATTAAACCTTTATGTGAAATTAATCCATGATTGATTGTCATTAACTTTTAACAGGGAGAGGGTGACTTGGGAGTTGAATCCATACCTAACATAACTTTTATTGACTATTCAAAGGCTTGGCAGTGATTAATTACTAGTAAAAAAAATTATCCACCAGCAATCAAATAGCCTACATTGGTCTATTGCTATAACGTTAGAAAATATTAAATTTTACAGACATTATATGTCTTGAGATCTTCCAAGTAGCTGTAATTCCTGCAAAACTATTGTGTTTGGAATGGTTGCCTGATTGAAAGATTAAAGCTTGATAGAGCAAGAACATACAGAAAAAAATCAAAGCATAAAAGGCAGCTGTCTAAGTGTCAATGAAATAAGACACCCTGCTGTTTGACAGCTTGTAATGAAAAGGAGTGATAAAAGTTCATTGCAATACAAGCTATGAAAATACAGGAGAAAAGAGATAATGTTGACTTCAGACATATTGTAGTTAAAGAACTCATTTCTAAGTTACTCAAAAATTGTGGTTTGCACAAAAATATAAATTCAACATGTTAAAACCAAAATACATATTTTCACTGAAAAAAACTTTAATAAGAAAACATTAATGTGAAATATTAATTATGATACTAAGTTTCTCTTTATTCTGATTATTTTGAGTAAAATTATTGCATATTTTAAAGGTTAAGTAGGTAAAGACTGATTCTGGATTATATTCAAATTGATTTTAAAGGACTTCTTATAAGAACTCCATCAGATTACTAACACCAGGCAGTAATTTTTTTTCTCATAAAAGAATTACTTCCAGGCACCTCACCTTAAAATTTCATAGAAGTGGCACACTAGTATTTTCAGAATAACCATAGTAACTAAACAGCTTTAAAATCTTGATTATTTAATATAAATTAACTAGTCTTCTCTAATTAATGAAATAAAAATGTGTTTAGAATATAAAATCCAGCTGTTATTTTCATTTATTTTGTCTAGTAAAATCCAAGGGTTTGTGCTCCCTCTACTGGCAGTGAAAAACCAATTCTGCAGAAAAAGTAATGCCAGCTAAAGATAACTGAGGCACACAAAATAATTAAACAAAGAAGAATTTACCTTTGCACGGGTACATCAGACTACATTCACAACACAGAAAAATCTTCTCTATTTAAAGAATAAAAATATTCCCCTGGAGAGAAATATGATTTCTGTCCAAATACTCTCAGGTGAGAATATTTGAAACCAAAGAATTTTGAATTCCTTTTAGGTTACCTTGCAACCTGAAAACTCTTTCTCCCAGTATTCTCAAATATTGCACACATTTTGTGTAACATCTCGTAATTCCTACCTGTTAAAGTTAAACATAGAAATCCATGGGCATGAGACATTTCATATCCATGGGGGAGAGACATTTAGGTAATTTTTTAACAAAATATGACATGTAAAAAGATTTATTAAAGATTGAAGAATATCTTTGAATATAGCTTTTAAGCATTGGTTAAAATGACTTCTGGTGCCACTGGCTCAGAACTTGATGATTTCAGACCCGCACCCTTTGTTAAGATTACAGTGAACAAAAAAAGAAATTAATCTAAATTAACCCTGATCACTGGTAGGTGATAGAGGCAAGAAGACAACAAAAGGAGGGGAAAATAAGAGCTACATGTAGGGCATTTTGACTGTCCATTTAATGCACAAATACAGAAAACAAGAATTCTCTGAAAAATTCAAGTAATCTCAAATCTACTTCTTACTGACTAATTGGAATTGATATACTTTAATTTATTAATCTGAGAGTATGGCTACAACTGACTGGTACAACATAAATAGCTCATTCCTGGATGAGTAGACAGCTGGCTGAGACATCTAGAAGACATCTACAGGACTGAATCAATCAGTTTCTATGCTGCTGAAACASACAACATAACCCCTGCCACAAACAATTCAAGTGATATTAGTTACAGCTGTAAATCAGTGGCTGTTCTCATGCTGTATCCAAGTAGAACTGTCAGAACTGGTTGTTTTTACACAAGTTACCATACTGCAAAATTACATTTGCAATTAGAATGCAGGTCCTGAAGTTCTAGGCTTTTGCTCTACGAAAGATGAGATGAGACAGTAACAACCACCTCTTTGCAGGCAGAATTGATGTTATATAAAGATGCAAAAAATCATCAGCTCTGACTCTGAAAGGCCCATTTTAGGGTAGCAATTTGCTGTGAGTTCTATCGTCAGCACAGATGTGAGAAATGGCAATTCTCCTCTAACCACCTGTCTCTCTAGGTGTAGAAACTCTCCTCAGTAATCTATACTCTGCAGTAAAACATAGCTGGTAAGAGCTTTTCCTGGAACACCCATCAGCATCTAAAAACTGCAGCAGATACTAATGACAGTAACAAGCATAGACAGAGATGCCTTCAATTGCTATGTTTTCAAATTTTCCACACTGATTCTCTGATTAGCTCAGTTTTTAGGATTAGTGATAAAAGGGATAGTGCTAACAAAAAGCATGAGTTATGCCCACAGTTCCTGATGGTGTTCCACAGGTGTTTAATGCTGCAGAGGGAGGGGGGAAGCTTTCTGTTACCAGGACAGCCTTTTGAGAAAGATTGTTTGCTCACTTCTCTTCCTTCCTTCAAATAAATATTTAAATTATATTATTAACAGTTATTTTATATAATCCAGAAAATTTTGCAGATGTGTAGTTTTATTTAATTTTGTCTTTCTCTCCTAAATACGAAGTCTCAACTCACCCTTCATTAGATTTTCAGTCAGCTATAGTCATTACTATTCTRTGCATAGAATTTCCTTTTATTTTGCCTAGAGATTAAATATAGACTATAGTTATTAAGATGCAGCAATGAAACAATTTTGGTATACTTAGTTAAAATGCTATTTATAATCTAATAGCATGAAAGACTTAAGACAGAAATTAARCTGATTTTCACCTTAAGCAGATGAACTGGTCACCTGCTGGGCTAAATTTTTTTGCTTAATCACTAATTAAAATTAGCCTTTAATGATTTATTTTATTGACATTTTACTAAATGCAACTGAGTAAAAGGGCATGATCAGCTTAATATATACTATGGATGTCATATGATTTTATGCTTATARTTAAATTACTTCATGAGTTATTTGCAAAGTTTTAGCATTAAAAAGAGCACAGTAGACACGGTTACCTTTAGATCATTAGGTTCATTAACTCATCTCTGACATTAGTTTCCATTTTTATAAGTACTCCAGTCCTTTCTCAGCTRCCACTTGTGACTCCCTTTAACTGCCATCACTATAATTTAATGTGTTACAATTGAATAGAATACCAGYTGAAAAAAAAGAAAAAGATCATAAKGTGGAACAAGAGAGGTTCTGACCTGATATTAGTGAAAAAAAAGAAATCCACAAAAGAAATAGCTGAGCCATGGAACAGGTTGCCTTGAGGAGTTTTAACTCTCTGTCCTGGGAAGTTTTCAAGTTCCAAAAGCATGAACCTGGGCAACATGAATTTGATTAATAGTTGTTGCTGCTTGGAGCAGAATGTTGCATTACAGGAATTCTAAGGTCCATTTCAAAATGAAGCATTTATTCAATCAGTGATATTTTTTTAWTAAAGTAATTTGATTAAAATACATTAGTTCTGATGAATGACACAAGATAATGTACTGAAAGCAGAGATAGAGTTATTTTTKATTTACCACACAGATGTAGCAAAGGTGGATGAATTGTGTAACATTATTCAATGAGAATATAATTAATAAATCTTTTATTGTTTTAGTTGTTTAGTATTAACATCTGTTTTTAAAATATAACACTTCAACCACTTTCAATTATGAATGAAAATAAATTCTGAGACATTATTTCCCCCTCAGAATCTTCAAATTGTTCTTTTTCCTTCTCCTTTATTTTTTTTTTCGTGAGGTTTATCTAACTATAGCTGAACTTTTAAGACCTTTCAAACATAACTTTTTGGCAGTCACTGCATAATATGTAAGTTTAGTTTGTTGCAACAAACTAAAATGGGAAAATATGATTCTAAAGGTATGAGTTTTCAGAATACAGGTTACAGAAATATAAATTCACCCAGAATTTGTTTCAGTTTTGAGAGCAAAATAGGTCTCCTGAATTTACATCAAAGCAAAGCTTTTTTCAATTTGCTGTGACTGTGTCTTCCTCACCATTCCTATGTCATATATGGACAAGTAGGAGGACTTGGGCTGCCCACAGCCATGCASTGCAGCACTGTGTGGGTTTGTCGTGACCAAGTGCAGTACCCAGCACTCTGCCTTGTTGAACACCCTGCAGCTGATCTCAGCCCATTACAGCAGGTTATTGACCATTTCTTCTTGGATTAAAGGGCCTTCATTCTGCTTCCAGTCCTTGTCTTTCAGCTCAGGGGGCTGGGTACCCAGGGAAGACTGATCTTACTATTAAAGACTGAGATAAAGAAGGCATTCAGCACCTGTCTTCTCCTCATTCATTGTCACTGTATCCCCTCTGCAGCCAATAATGGATTTTGCTGCTTATGTATTTATCAAGGCTTTTTAAATTCTCGTTTACAGAAGTAGCAAGATAATGGTAGCTTAGGATCATTAAAGGATAGTGATAATGAAAAACAATTCAATAAATTTAATATTCATTACTTTTAAGATAGGTAGGTTAATTTAAGCCATCATCTGGGGCCAAATACTGCAACCTAGATCTATTAGCTGACTCAAAAACAGATAGG
>QVAJ01000014.1:5105824-5123588 GCA_003546035.1 Mixornis gularis | reverse complement strand
CAATTTAACTTTATTTCCTGAAAAGCTGCTAACATGGTTAACCCAAGGGACCATAATCCTARCTAAGACAGAGTTTTATGAATGTTTGCAAAAATCAGTCTGCTCTTTAGCTGGTTTTTTGTTTGTTTTCTTTATACAAACAGAAGCTGCAGAAGTACTCTCAGTACTGAATTGATTAAAGGGCTGCAGCTCTTGATCTGTGAAGAGAGAGAGTGAGGGATCAGGATTTGTTTGGCCTGAAGAAGAGAATTTGATTTTACAAAAAGAATGGCATTGTTGTGCCTTTGTTAGTAAACAAAGCTTTGTCAAAATTCAAGCCTGAGTACTGGCTCACAACTGCCCTTACTATTCACTTGTTGATGTGAACCTCATGGTTTCATGTGCACCAGCTAGTATTCTCCTAAAAAAACTCAAATACTGTTCAGGAAATAGCAGAGGACAGAACCTGTACACAACATGTATTTTGCCACTCTAGTTGAAGGGAGAAAGGAGAGTTTTGCTGCTGAGCCATCCAGTGTTAGCAGTTCTCAGACATATATTTGTGCATAAAATTTATTTGCAGGGATGTACCCATAGATCTATTTTCCTCCTTCATGAGCTTTTCCMTCAAATTTTTGATACCTCACTGTATTAAGGAATCCTAAATAAAACTGTCTTATAACAGGAGTGTGTATTTAATGTATGTTCTCCTTGAAACTTAAACTGCATTTTGAGAGAGACTGCATCTCTTTCAATAGATCAAAGAATGATCTTGCATGTTTATTACTATATTCTTATCATAATGATCTAACTGGAATATAAGATGTTCAGGGACTCATGTACTAGAAAACTATGAAATAGCCTGTCAAAAAAGAAGTTTTCCTCTGTAGATTGCTTTTGTTGCATCCATTAGTTAGTTTTTCCTCCAATCAAGTTAGCTGTAGAAGACTTATGTACATAAAATTCTTAAATATTTTGAATCTTTCCTCTTTTTGGTTGTCAGGTGGATTCTGTGGGCTGACTGTGGTTTGTGTGTCTCTTTGTGGGATCTTTGCCCTATCTGTTAAGTAAGTCTGTGACCTCCTTGTTCATTCTTTGATCTATTGAAAGCTGAAATCTCTTGCAAAACCCAGTTTATGTTTCAAGGAGGACACTAACCTTTACATGAGCAACTTCTTTAACCAATTTCAAGCAGCAAATACCAATTTGAGGGGCTCTACCTCTGTATAGAGGAAGCTCAGGAAGATAACAAGGATTCAGAATATAAGTGTCATATTAGAAAAGTAACCATTTCCAAAATAATAGCAATGGAGTTACTAATCATTTAAGAGTTCCAGAGACACTTGGTTATTGCTGTGACTTCTACCAGCACAACCTTTGATACARTGCTGTGCTGGGTTGGCCAGACCCCACTCACCTGCTCTCTCTCCCCCTCCCTGACAGGACACAAGGGGAAAAATAAGATGTAAATGCTCGTGGTTTGAGATACAGACAAGGAGACCACTTATCAATTGTCACAGGCAAAACAGACTGGATCTAGAGATTTCATTTTTTTAAATTGCAAATTTAAATAGATTAAGATGGTGAGAAAGACAGAATTACTGTCACCCCACCCCCCCTTTTTTTCAGACTCAAATTTACTCTTTCATTCCTAACTCCTCCACCTTCCCTCTTCCCAGGCAGCAGATGGAARTGGAGACTGGGGGGTGAGGGCTGTGGTCAAGCCATAACTTGACATATCCCTCTCTGCAGCTCCTTCCTCCACATGTGCTGCAGCACTCTTCAGGAAAATCTGCTCCAGCATGCATTCTCTGCAGGACAGAGTCCCTTCAGGAAACATTTACCTGCTCCATATTGGGAAACTACACAGGCTGCAATGTTTATGTGTTTRTCTGCTCTGGTGTTGCCTTCCCCGAGGCTGCAAGGGAATCACATTGACATAAGCAGCGGTGGAGGTGTGTAACAGGAACAGAGGCATTTAGTATCTGTGCCAGGCAAAATGATCTGGGGGTTTTGCTTATCCTCTAAAAATCTCTTGTAATTCTGGTGACTTAGTAGATACTGTGGGGTGGTGGACTGTATGCGATGCAGCTTGGGGTGGTGGCTGGATTTCCTCTTCAAGCTACAGAAAATACTTATGAAGGTCTTCTTATTCTACACTGATTAAGATTCTAACGAGTTYATAACCAAATATAGACAGGAAGAAAGTTTCCTTAGAAGCTAGAAAAGGATGTGAAGGCTTATTTGGATTTTTCATCTCTATGTAACAGAGTGAATRATGATGTTGCAGCATGGGGGACTAGCAATATAACATATCAAGAATGAAACTTGCTTAGAATTAGAGAGAAAATACRTCAAAGTACTTGAATAAATGTTGTTATTTTAATACTGTGGAATTATTTCTGTTTATTCTCTGCAGCAGATCTTTTATCAAACTGAAGTTTTGTTTTATGCATTACTAAATAAAATCACAGAAAATCTTGGGTTGRAAGGGACCATGAAAATCACCTTCTTCCAAGCCCCCTGCCATGGGCAAGGTTGCTACCCACTAGTGCAGGTTACTCAAGGCCCTGGACAATATGAACTTGAACATTTCCAGTGAGGGACATCCACAACTTCCCTGTGTAATCTGTACCAGTGCCTCTCTGCTCCCTGAGTAAAGACTTTTTTCCTAGCATCTGATCTAAATCTCTTGTAGTTTAAAGCCCTTCCCCTTTATCCTATCTACTCGTATAAAAAGTTGCATTCTCTCTTATTTATAAGCCCCCTTTAAGTACTGGAAGGCCACAATGAATCCTCCCTGGTGTTTTTTCTCCAGGCTGAAAAACCGCAGCTCTCTCAGTCTGTCTCTGTAGAAGAGGTGCCCCAGCATACATATCACTTTTGTGGTCTTCTTCTGTAGCTGCTCAAAGAGGTTCATGTTTTTCTTATGCTGAGGAGCCCAGAGMCAGATGCAGCATTTCAGGTGGGGTCTCACAAGGCCAAAATAGAGGGGGAAAATCATTTCCCTTGGCATGGTGGCCTCCTTTCTTTTGATGTAGCCCAGGATTCTCTCAGCTTTCTGGGCTGCCACAGTACACTGTGGGCTCACGTCCAGCTTTCTATACCTGAGAATGTGCAAATCCTTCAGTGCAAGGCTGCTCCCAATCAGCTCTTCTTGCAGTCTGTACTCATGTCTGGGATTGCCTCCACCCAGGTGCMGCACCCTGCACTTGTACTTGCTGAACTTCATGAGGTCTTCATGCACCCAATTCTTGAGCTTGTCCAGGCTTCTTTCTGTTGTGCCAACCGCACCAGCCAGCCTGGTCTTATCTACAAAACTGATGAAAGGTGCACCTCCTTTGTGACCTATGTATACACAGAACCCTGTCTTGCTATTTTTCATACCCCTTAYGAAGTCCCAATATCTCCATGCCTTAAATTCCATGGGCCCATTCCTACACACACTAACATTAACCCTGCACTGTTCCCAGGTTCCCTGTCCATGCTTCCTCTGRCTGTGCATTTCCTTCTGTGCTGGTTTTGGCTGGGGTGGAGTTTATTTTCACTATGGGGCTGGTATGGGGCTGTGTCTTGGCTTTGTGCTGAGAACAGGTTAATATAGAAATATTTTTATTGCTGAGCAGGGCTTASACAGAGCCAAGGCCTTTTCTGTTTGTACTGCTATGGTTCAAGGAAGCTGGGAGTGCATGGGAAACTGGGAGGAGACAAAGCCTCCAGAGAAGGTGAYTCAAGCTGACCAAAGGGATATTCCGGACCATATGACATTGTGCTCAGTATATAAAGTGGGGGGAAGAAGGGAGAACTGGAGGATGTTTGGAGTGACAGTGCCTGTCTTCGTAAGTAATTGTTACATGTTTTGGTGCCCCGCTGTTCTGGAGATGGCTGAACACTTGCCTRTCCATGGAAAACAGTGAATTGATTTCTTGTTTTGCTTTGCATTTGTGCATGCCTTTTCTTTTCCCTATTAAACTGTCATTCCAACCCATGTGTTCTGTACCTTGTATCCATTCCATTCTCTCACCAATCATTCTGGTGCGGAATGAATGGTTGTGTGGTACTTGGTTGCTGTTTGGTTAAGGAGTTTTCAGAATGGGATGGAAAGCARTATCAAGAGCTGTTCACATTTCTGAATATTCAAGATAGATATGGAGGTTAAAGGGGCTCAAACCAGAGTTCTCTGTGTAATCARGGCAAACTATGGTCAGCCTTTCTCACTGACCTCCCCCCTTGCTCCAATAGGCAGTGGGAGGGAGTTGCACAAAGAGGAGATTCTGTCAGCAAATAATTTCAGCAGTTAAGGTCAAGTCTTGAAATATTTATGAAATATTTATGAAATATTTTACTAATACTTACAGATCCTTGATTTTGATTGATTTTGTGAGTGTAAAATAGTCTTAAATTTAAAGCTGAACTAAGATTTGGAATTGGGACATCAAGAGATGGAAAATCATACTGTAAATGAGCAACAATCTGAAGTGAAGAGGATGCAGTATTCTTGATGCAGACTTTGTTGTATGGAGGTAAGAAACCAATTGAATCTGTGGCCTGGTCACAGAGCAGTTCATCGGCAAGGTTAAATTATAAATTCTAAAAACCTTTGTTAATGAGTAAAGCTACGGCACGGACATATTAATGTGATGTATATGTGTACATTGTCATAAACCTTTTGAAACTGTAGACCTTTTCAGGATGCTGTTAGTATAATTTAGGAGAATTAACACAATTATTTTGGATTAGATAATGGAAATTGGCAAGATAAATAAATGTTAGAAAGCTCTTGGGGATATGAAACTGCATTATTAAATTAGAACTTCAGCTAAAATGATAAGGTCTGATGATTACATTTTCATTAGTTGTACATTCTGCTGTGTCACATAATAGCTTTGTTGATTGTGCATAATTTACAATGCTTTCAAAATGCAACACAATTACATGTMTTTTTAAAATAATATTGTTGTGCTGGAAAATAAATTGATGAGGCTAAGCATAAGTTAAAAGACACCTGCAACTATGAGCATGAGTCTCGTAGTTTTTGAACGTGAGGCATTTAGGGGAATACGCTTGCATTTTCTCTGTAGAGAGTATAATTTTGCAATGAAATAATATTTRACTTGATCACAAATTTAAAAAAAAAAGTCTAGATCTCAGGTGAACTAAACCATAAGGGTGCTACAGAAAATTGATTGTATTTTTCTTTTTTTAAATGAAAGTCATTTGGGTTTTTCTTTTTTGTTTTGTTTGGGGTTTGTTTTTGGTTTTGTTTTTGTTTGTTTGTTTGTTTTTGCATATGACTGAAAAGAGCAATATGGAATCACCAGCACATGTTGGTACCRCACATAAGGCACTTCCATAAGTTTATTCCTTTTAAAATTATTACTACACAGTTTATTATTAAATATTGATTTAATATTACATGTATATTGTAAACTATCCTTTATAACTGGTACATTACTATGACCAAAGTGCTGACTTTGTAAAATATATTTAATCTTTATTGACATGTATCAATAAATTCCCTTTTTACAATAAATTTAAATTAAATACTGAGAAATAACTTTTCATCCCAGAGTACGACTCTGTCACTATAGTCAACCTTAAGCTATATGTCTGCTCTGATTTTTATTTTTCTTTGAATCTTTTGCTTCACAGGCTTCTGTTTTTGTGATCACCTATACTTATTTAAGAAAATTGGAAAAAAATTGCACCAGACATAGCAGTTGTGGTTTAAACACTGCTGTTATATCTTTTTTTGTTATTTGGTCCAAATGAGTGACAGGTTGTCACCCAARTTCATGGATGCTTACAAACCATAAAAAATCCTGACCACAATATAAAGGAAGAGAATGTCTGGGCACAGTGAGGGTCTGTGGCTCCATGGGACCATGGTGCTGGGAAACAGGGGGTCTTGCATTGGGCTGACTGGGACAGAAGGAGCAGGAACGGCCCATCCCACTCCCTCAGGGAGAAGCAGGGGCACCAGCGGTGCCAGGACACCCAGCCCAGGTACTGAGCACCTCCCTTAGGAGCCAAGGCCAGAAACAAGCCCAGTGAGGGGTAACAGGGTCACACAGAGTCCCAGGATGGCTGRGATGAGTGAAGAGAACAGCACCCAGTGAGCCCAGACACATGGATCAGTTGAGAGCTCCAGTGTGCTGTGACCATAGCATGACCCAGGAAGAGGAGAAAGAGCTTGGACCCATAGGAGCGGCATAGAAAAAATCCTAGTGAAGTATGCAAAGTGCAACCAAGCCTTTAACAGCAGTTTATCAGACTAAATACAAAGAGCAAAATATATAATTATTCTTTAATGATAAGCACATGTTGGTATTCAAAATGGTTCGTAGAGGGAATATTATGTTGCTGTTTTGGGTCTAGTTCTCCAGTTTTACATTGTCTTACTTGTGTGAAAACAAAGTGTGGGTAAACAGTAATATTTTTGTGTTTGATTTATCTTACTGCTGAATTTTGAGGCTTTGTTAAGGGTATTGAACTTCTCATTAGCAGATGGGAATGGATTATTTCATTGCCCATAGCTCGCAATAAACCAAGGTAGACAGACCCAATTCTATTAATCATATTACYATTGCCTCATTAACAACATTTTTATTTATATTAAATGTGGACTCTTTTTGCAATAAATATAGTTTTTAAAAAGGGAATTATCATAAAATAAGAACAGCTAAAGCTTACTGTAATTTGCTATTATTGTGTTCTGAAAACTGAGATTTTAATCTACATTAAAAAAAAAAAAATGTGCAAAGAAAAACATATATTCCCAGTACACCAACCTGACCCCTTCTGCAAAACATTCAAAAACATTTGCTACCCATTTATTTTAATAGCTTCGAAACATGCTTAAATGCAATGGACCTAAATGTTTAAACAAATCAATGGATTTAAAGTAATTTTATCAGCTGCATCTACACTTGCCAGACAGACTCCTGAGCTATTCCCGTAACAACARCGAGTGCCAAAAACACTTAAAGGAAGATGTCAGCTTTGTGAKGGCCTATTAGATCTTCTAAATTTAAGGTGAGAAGCCTTTTGTTCTAGCTTTTTGCAATAAAATGAAGCTTTTTGGTGTGACCCAAATAAACATATTTAGAYGCAGAAAATACATATTGTATTAGCCTGAATGAAATTTATAACTCGGCTGAAGGAATTGCATTTCTTTGTGAGGCACATAAGACTAAATGATCAAAATAGAAACCATAAAAGTCTAAAACTATTGGGATTTCAGGCTGAAATTTGATATTAAAGATCAATCTTTCATTTATTTTTTTCTTTGATATCAATAGGAATTTAAATAGTCATGTGCAAAAGTGTCTTCCTTCAAGTATAACTGATATTAGAAAAAATATTATTAAAGTTTTACTGTTGTTTTGTTTTGCTTTTTTTTCAAACAGGATGCAAGGGAGAGAGGATACTAAAATTTTCTTTTGACCAAATATCATTTGCTGGAATGGAAAGTTCTGATTCTGCTCTATGCGAGACACCTCTTGAAAATTTCATCTCTTTGTAGCACTGTATAGTTTTACATACTGAAGAGAACTCAGTAGTAATTGCACAAATAATAGACAATGTGACACTCAGGACTGAGATAATGCTGGTGCAACCAGAGCAGATGGAAGTGTGAGCAAGCAGAAAGACTCAAGGGAGGAAGATTACACATCTTTACTTATTTGTTTAAGATCCTAGTAATAGTAGCATTTTTTTTTTCCTAATTTCATCACCTGATTTTATCAGGAGAAAAGGTAATTTCCAGATTTTGATGCAATCTGGAAACAGAACTATTGAAACAAGTTTTGTGATACATTTTCTCAACATTGTCTCCTTGCAATGTTCATAGGATATAAARCTCCAGTTCTAGCTGGCATGTTTGCCTACAGCTATTCATTAATCTTCCTGTCTTGGAACTTTGTCCTCTACTGTCCTGATTTGTTGATGATGTTTCCCTAAAGAGAAAACTAAGACAGTGTTTTCACAGAAAAGAATAACCCTTAAAGAAGCCTTTCTAAAAACATGTTAAATTTCCAAATCTCAAAACAAACTTTGAATTTGTAAAGTTTGTGCTATTTAAAGTTTCTTTGAATTCATTCTTCTATTCCTAAGTTTTTCTGCCAAGGACTGAATTTTAAATCTGATTTTTTTTTCTGAATTTTTACTAATGGAATCTTTCTCCAAAATTATTTGCTTTAATCTATTTAGAAAAAGACAAATTAAGACAAATTAATCAAAGTGAATGTAGTTTAATTGAATATTTAGGAACAAACCCATAATTTATAATAATTGAAAATATTTTAATTAAAGAACTACTGTGCTAATTATTCAACATATTATTATCTTCAAAGATAAGTAAATGAACTTTTCATCTGCTGATGGAATATTAGCTGCATAAGAAATGGGAAAATTGAATACTGTTCATTTAATTTGATTCATTAAAAATGTCCAATTAAAGATCCAAATAAATACGACACATGGCAAAAACCAGTAGTGAAGTTCCCTYCATATAACTTAAACTAAGCATGCTGGTATTTTGCATATTTATATGCAAAGTCTTTCAAACAATAAATGCAATGGAACTGAGTAAAAGATAAAATGCAGCAGATTCTTTAGTCTAATCTCCACAGATTGGAGAATATATTGCATTACAGTACTCTGTAGTAATACAACTTGCTACTGCAAAATGAAGAAGGAAATATTCAATGTATTGGGGTTTGGTTTTTTTTGTTGTTGTTGTTTTGGTTTTTTGTTTGTTTGTTTGTTTTGTTTTTTATATCAAATTATTGCATTGTAATCTAGTTTTGGTTTAATAATTAGCCAGAAGAAAACAACAAAGGGTTATAAGACATCTTAGCTACAAGTTAGTAATATATTTAATATATTTGGTAGTGGGGTTTTTTTGTTGTTTCTTTAGTTGGGTTTTATTTTATACTAAGGTACAGATAAATTCATCCCCTAGCAAAAGTCAGTATTTATATAAATTATATTTATACAGAACTGATTTTTTAAGCTCTAGTTGATTTTGAATTTTACTGGACAATTTTCCATTGGATTTTGTTAAGGTAATGATCTCCCATTTGTTATCTAAAATCTGCACATCTTTTTTTTTTTTTTTTTTAAGGAAGTGCAAACGTTTCTGTGTTGGTTAGTTTATTCTTATATTGGTTACTTATTTTTAACTTACACAGTTTCATTTCAGTTTATAATATTTACATTTAGCTTTTTTTCATTTAAGAGGGATTACAGCTTTTCTCTCAGTCTTGTCTTCTCCTCATGATATAACTCATGAAGTTATATTTAAATAAATAAATAAAAACTTCCCCAAAACACCAAAGGAAGAACCTGCAAACTCTTGACAGGAGTTGTGGCGGAAATCAGTCCTCACTACATGACAAGACATTGTAGAGTTTCAGTGATTTTTTGTAGGTTTAYGATAGACACACACTTCATCCACTCTGAAACTCCATGTCAGGTTTCAACACAGATCATCAATAGGTTTGCAGCTTAGGCCCTGCAGTTATCATAGCTGATTCCAAAATAGAAACAGCAGTAGTGAACTTATTTTCAAGAGAATGTAGGATGTATAATTTCAGTTAATATTGACAAATTTCATAAAGTTATAGGGATAATTTGTAGGAGGAAGTAAATGCCAATCTTGTGGGTTTTGTTCACAGCTCTGTGTTGGTAGATCCTAACCCACAAATTTTGCAGGACAGGTTTATGTACCTGAAAAAGTTTATAGTGATTAAGTTGTGCTSTGATGATTTGATGTCTTAAAAATATTTGCAGCGAAATTATTTCTTTCTCAAGAGACATATTCCCACTATGGGGTTTTTTGGTTTGTTTTTTCTTTGTTAGTTGTGGGNGGGGGGGGTGGTTTTTGTTTGGTTTTTTGTTTGGTTTTTGTTTGTTTCTAACTCAGGCTTGTCAATGCTTTTGTTTAAAAACATACTCCTTAAAAGAAGCATGTACTTGGCCCCTACACAAGAATGATGTTATATATTCCCCTTTGATAGTCCTAGTAATATTCTCAGTAATTTCATTGGCTGCTGGTTCAATTTAACCTTCCACATACAGTGCAGCTGATGGAGAGTCAGCCTACCTCATACATGTATGGTTCAAGTTTTGGTACACTTCACTCATTTTGAAGAGACACCAGAGAACAATATTATTATTTTAATACCAGCACATCTTTGCAAGAGTTGATAAATACCAGAAGYTATTACACTGCTGACACTGCCTTTTTCCAATATTGCTTTCTGTCTTCATTTCCCTCAGTAATTTTACTGAGCAATTTCTTAAAATGCACTCCAAGCAAACGTCATGCTTAACTTGCTAAAAGAGGAATGAAAATATAATTAACATATTCCTGCAATATTGGGAAAGTATGGCTTTATCATTTTTTTTCAAAKGAAGTAAATGAAAGTAGGAAAGAAATAATTTATTTCTTGCCATAATGTATCAAAATTTCCTGTATTTTTAAGTAGTTGTTTGGCCTAGAAATCTGGTTTGTAAGAAATACTCCTGCAGGACCTATAGGGTTATGCTAGACTCCTKTAAATTCTTAGGAAATTGTTAAATTCTGAGAAAATGCATTTTATTCACATTATGCAAGACAAAAAAAAAATCTGATAAAGGTGAAATTGTTGAATAAAAATTTCAAGTTTTAAATTAAAATAAAAGCCAAAAGCAACGGAACACAGGAGCGAAAATGTGAAAATGCGAAAATGCACAGAATTCTAATGGAAGAGGGAATTCTTTCAGGGCCACAGCAGCAGAGATTGTCTTCATTTCAAGAGGACACACAATTTCTACCACCTGAGCAATGACTGCCAAGCTGGAAGAGATTCATTGGGTGCCATACTGGGAATGGGGAACGTATTAATGCTTAGCATAGTGAAACGTTATTCTCAGATATCTTTGTGTGTATCAGCATGGAAGAAATTGCTTTGTGCTTTGAAGCTGTGCTTATCCTGCCTGAAGAATGTCTTTGTGGGTGGTAAAAGTTGTCCAAACTGTTACACAAAGAAAGGARGGTTATACTGGGAAAAGTGGAGAAGGCTGATGTAGCATCCAGAAAGAAATAGGGAAAGAGCTTTTTGGATAGAGGCTTGCTGAGATTGGTGCCCCTGGTAGGCAGGGTGGAGTGGAGACATCRATTATATTACTTCCATGCTCCCAACAGGTCTCTGTATTTCGAKACACTGAAACTCCTCTTTCAGCAGTGGCAATCACAACAAGCTCTRTCACTGAATCCAGAGCAAAAGGGGTGGCAGTAGGAGTTGTATTGAATTCAATAAACCCTTWCCATAGAATATTTCATATGTATTTTGCCTATAATTAATGTTATCTGCACATAGATTTGTAGTGTCTTAGGGTATTTGCTGGATCACAGTCTATGTTAGCAATAAATAACCAAATTTTGTGAAAATAGGTGTTTATTAGTCTTTCTGTAAGGATAAATGTTTTTGTTGTTAAAATAATTGGATCTGTATTCCACACGAAGGATTTATCATTGGCTTAATGTAGCAGTTTCATTTCTAGATCCAGAATGAAATGTGGAAAGATAAGAGGCAATGCCTTTTAACATTACCTAGAGTTTATCTCTCTCAAGTTTAACAAGGAAAAGATTACTATCAAGAAAGAGAACAGTTTAAAAGAAAGCTGTAAAAGAATAGCTATAAGGCAAAGTGTCAAGGAAACAGAAAAAGAATAACTCTGAGGAATCTGCCCACAATCAGGTTTATGGAAAAGAAAAACAAAACAACTAATTAAACATTGAAATTGAAGCAATTTTTTTTTTAAATATACTGGCACCTTGCCTCTCTTTGAGAAAAAAAAAATGTTTCCATTAATCTTATTTTCTTTAAATTAATTTTTTAATATTTCCATTTAAAAAATCAGGAGCTTTTAGCTGCCAAAAATCTGGAAAGTGTTTAAGGAATATCACATGAAATAACCATATTATCTTTGAAAAAATATATTTTTGTATAATTCTTTCATGTTTTTGTGATATGCATGAAACCAGATATATTTCCGTCAACAAAGCTGCATGAAGTATGGTAAGTTTTCATTGAATTACAATTTTTCTTCACATATTATTTCCATAATACTATTATGTTAGCATGATGAGGTGATTGTTGTTGACTTGGACTACTATTCTTATTTCCAGTGCAGAGAAAGACAAAAAATAAGCCCCTTAAATTAATATGAATGACACTCCAAAGCAATTAGAGTGGGAAAAATAATTTTACTTATTTTCCTTAATTCACTAATGGTCACACAGAGATGTACTACTAAAATGTGTAATTAAGGCTCTTTTTTAATAATGGGGAAAAGAAATTCTCTCTTTGTTAATACGAAGTAGACCAAGGAAAGACTTCAAATGAGGTAAAGGAGTTGAAAGGTGKTTTTTKTTGTTGTTGTTGGTTTGGGGTTTTTGGGGTTTATTTGTTTTGTTTTTTCCCCTAGCTGGACCACACAAGAGAAATAGATGGTCTGAGAACTGTCCTGGTGCTACTCATTTCTGTGTTCTGAACAATTCAGGAAAAGATTATTTTTCCTTGAATCAGTTATCAATACACAGAGATAATACTTCATCTGCTCAATAASTTTCTATCTAAGAGTAGAAAAGATTACCTTCAGTAAATAAACTGTAAAGTAGGGTGGGGTTTTTTGTTGTTTGGCAGGATTTTTTGGGGGTTTTTGTTTGTTTTTTTTAATTTATTTTTTTAATCAAGATATCTATATACTTAGATATTATATATTAATCTTCTATAGGTATGAGCTTACAACTGAAGAAAAAAATAGAAGTTGCTTAGAACAACTTATTTTCTTATACTTGATTTTGTATATCTCAAGTGAGATGAAGGACCTCAAAAATCTCATAATTTCATGTCAAAAATGTCAGTAAATTTTGTTTGTCTGTACATTGGTAAGTCTGAAAAGTCCTCCAAATCTTTCTGTGGTGAGAAAGAAATTATAGAGACAATTAAAACTGCAATAGTGGAAAACTTTTTCATCTACTAGTGCTGGAGACTTTGATGCTCTTATTTCAGGGAATATATATCACAGGCTGATGGACATTTAAGCAATATACAATGCATTTAAAAATAAGGTCAAAYGTGTGTTCTGTAAATAAACTGAATTTACATTCATGGAAAATCTGTGACTAAACATCAGTCACTAATAATACCACTATATACCTATCCAGTACCCATGCAGCAGCAGATACTCTTCTCACTTGTCAACATATTGAACAACACCGATAGTAGAAGAGTCCACCAAAAAAACAGGTGTCATGGAAATAAAAAATAAATGATAAAACTCAAGGTGTCAGAAAACAGAAATACGTTAGATATTAAAGTTTGCAAATGCTGAAGAAAATGCTCCAACTATTTTTTGCAGAAACTGATTTTCAAAGAAAGGACTTTCATGACTTGTAATTTAATAGCATTTAAAGACTCATTAAAGTTGATGTCAGAAACCCAGCACAGGTAGTTCTTGTCAATGATTACTTTATTGCACATTAAAGTGTGTAGTCTACTACACAGTAGTTCATATTTTTCTCCACCTCACCTCTCGTTTCCTTTAAAATCCTCTGAAAAGAATACATTGACGAATCAGAAAGATGCAACTTATCCATCTTATCATCAATCTAAAAATAAATAACAGAAACTGATGCAGGAAGACATTTTAATTGAATATTTTTTTGATCACCATAAAGTAAAMAGATCTTAAGGGTTTCATTGTCATAAACTCTTTATAAAACTAAATAAAATAATTTTTTTGTTACTCCAGAGGGGCTATTTTTATATTGCGATTTAAAATGAGGACATTAAAAGACATATGTGTCAAGAGTGAAAAAGTCAGAGGTGGTGTGCTGTGTTCTTGCTATGTAATTAAGAGGGATTCAGAGATCAGACATTCCTGTCTAAACATGCTGCAGAGAGATGTCAGCTGAGCTACTGAGCCATGACTGCACATTAGCACAGTGTCAGACTTAAGCTAATGAGTCCTGTCCAGTGCTGTCTCAAGACCTGAAAATATTTCTGCTCCACTATGTAACACGAGCCATTCTCCACACTGTATTTCACTAAGGAGTAGAGGCATTCACTAAGTTGCTTAAATGTCTTAGTGTTTACAAGGTCAGGGTCAAACATGAATTAAAACTTTTATTTCCTTAATTATGTGTGCACTTGGCATTAGATCCTGATCTTCATGGAGTGTTTTTTATCTATCTATCTATCTAGGGCAACATTGATTTCACTGGGAAATATTCACACTACAGTACTCTGCATGTAGTACTTTATTGAATCACCAGTATTTTAGTGACAACAGCTTTTAAAATGCTATTTTTAAAGTAAAACTTAGYATGTTTGGTACCAGAGTAGYCTTTGTCCAAATAGTAACATAAAAATTCACTTTTGCAATTGGCAGTGGGCAGTGTTCCTTTGAGGCTGCAATTTAAAAAAAAAAAAAAAAAAGAGAGAGATTTTTGATTCCAATATTTCCACCAGGATCTATTTAAATTAAAGTACATTGCATAAAAAACAATTAACACAAGCCTCATTTGTAGATAATCTAAACTGACAGACAAACATATTTATAGCTAGAAGTTACCCTRAAGATATATGGATGTTGGCTGTACAATTCTCTGAAAGGATGAATGTTCTCTCCACTTCATAGGATTGTTCAGTTATRTCTTCTTATAAAATCAGTATCACTTGATATCTTGGAGCAACTTGTGTTGCTGATCTCACAGCTGGACAGAAAGAAAAAAAAGAAAAAAATAATTAAGTCAAATAGGAAGAGGTCTCATGCTAAGATCCTAACTTAAGTGCCTATAACAGCATGTTGTGAGGTTGAGGCTAAAGAAGCTGAATCCTAAATAACAAGTATAGACTTATTTGGGTATGTTCATATTAGGCAATTTCAGATTAAAAAATAAAGCATTGCTTGAGGAATATGTAAACTTTCTTGCAGGATCTCTGTAGTAGTAAAATTTACATCTACAATTAATAAGGTATAAGAAACTTTGTACAGGAAGAAGTCTTCATAATTACGAGTAGATTTCTTTATATATATTGTAATCTATCAGGAACAGTTYTGCCCTTTTATTATAGTAGCTATTTATATTATTTTACATAAATCTTTATGTTATAGATAGAAATGTTTGCCAACATTTTTTTTAATTTAAATGTTATATGAAGGAACTAATTTTCCTCATATAGAACACTTTAATTTTTAATTGATTTTTTATTTTTCCTGTGTGATAGCATTTGTGCAGGAATTACATTATGTGTAACTCTTAGAAAATTATAACTTTAAATTCCAATTTTTTTACTGATTTTTAGTAAAATCAGTAAAATCAGGACTTGGCCTTATATGCTTAATTATTTATCATTCATCCATTAATCTGATTCTTTATATTTAGTAATAGTCTGAGGAGACTCTAAATTTCAACATTTCTTTTTCCTAAACATGCTCTTGAAAAGAAGCTAAGAAAGTGACTGAAACCTCTGCATCTTAACCACCAAACCATTAAAGTTTGCATAGTAGGAATATGCTTCAGTGTATCTTTCAGATTTATTTAAAAGCAACCTGAAAGCTGTTACAAAGCTTGTTCATAGCACAACATTAGCATAACACCCAGTAATCTTTACAAGAAGCACACACCTCTTGGCAGCAAGTCAAAAGTGGCCACTGTCCCTGAAGTGGTAAGGCATGGAGCCAATATGATTGTTAGGCATAGGCGGTTCCTGGAAACTTCCAACCATTTTGCAAGAGCATTTTGAAAATGGTATTTAAGAAGGCAGCAGCAAATACAGTTATATTTAGATGCAAGATGTTAAAAGGTTGCTAAAAATGGTCCTAGCATGTCAGTGTCAAAGGATGAAAGASTATCTAGATATTCCAACATTTAACTATTATTTTGGCTGTTCTTTTTTTGTGAGTCTGGGCTCAAAATTCAGAACACAACTCATCTCACCTGATGTTAGCTAACATTTGGTCCAAACTAATCATTTAGGATCTCACAAGAGTAAAGGGGCAATTATATCCAGGGAAGATTTACCATATTTCCTTTCAACTTATTTTACAATTCAGAATTAACCAGTTCTTAGAAATACATTTCACTGACTATTAAGAAAGCTAATATAGAATAGAATAGAATAGAATAGAATAGAATAGAATAGAATAGAATAGAATAGAATAGAATAGAATAGAATAGAATTAGAATAGAAGAGAATAGAATATCTTTCTATTACATGCCCAGCTTTGAGATTCATAAATCCATTTATGGTAGCTGACTCCATTTTCCATTATGTAAGATAAATACAAGATTTTGTTTAAAATAGTTTTGATTTTCTTTTTAAAATATATTTATTGTGCTTTTCTTTTTAATTTAAAATAGGCAAACTGGGCATCTTAAGTCCAATATCACCCCTTGGGTGAAAAAGTAACTGTAGTAACATTTCAAAGGGATTCGCTATATAAAAATATTAATTTAAAAAAAAAAAAAAAAAGAAAAAGGAAAAACATTTAAACCATTAATCTCTATTCTTTTTGGAATTGTAACCTGACTGCTAATTAATGAGTTTGGTAGAGTCCCTTTTCATAGTTGTGGGTGCTATTGCAGTACAGAAAATGTAAAGAGAAGCAGCTGGGCAGAATCCTCCATCTTTGACTCAAAGGAGATTTGCTCAAGTGTAACATAACTCTTGATGCAGTTTCCACTCAGGCCGTGAGTTCAAAAGGCTTATGCATGCTTGAAAGCTTTGGACTATCAGCTAGAGACACCTGCACGCAGTCCTTTATTTTTGAGAGGAATCTTTTTCATGCTGTCACCACAACCAACCTCAGTTCAGGAGGATTTTCAAAATGCAATCATTGCATGAACAGTGGCTGACCTCGGCAGTGGTCAGTGTCTTTTGGCAATGAATGCTTATAAAAGCAGACAACTGCCATCTTTCAATTCCACTTCTTGCACACCTAAAGAGATAGAATATGAAAGACTAAACCAGCCCATTTTAGTAGCACTAAATGCAAGCATAGCTAAATTTGAATACATTTTCTGAGGTTTTAATGACTATGGAAGTCTTCTCCRAAAAGCTTCTTACTACAAAAATCTCTCAAGGATGCCTCAGCGTTTGTTTTTTCAGTTCTCAGCTATTTTTCTCCTTGCACGGTGCTGTTAGTACATATACCCATTAAAAGTAACCTCCGAACTTTTAAAAACCAAGTGTTGGAACTTTGTAACTGCACAAATAATCATGACTCATCTGTGATTTTGCCTGAAAAGAAACAAAGGCCATGTATAGTTGCTTATAGCCTGCAACTAGTACTCAGAATATATATAGCTCTTGAAAAGTACTAGAAGTGTATAAATATATCTGGGATTAAAGGAAAGCGTTAATATGGTTTTGGTAAAGAGTGTAACTTMGAATCAGTAGAGAGCTCACAGCTCTTTTAAGACTTTTTTTTTTCTGAGAGTGACAGAGCTCTCAATCCTCCTGTGCAAGAAATCAGGCAAGGGAGGCCAGGGACAAGCGTAGCTAGGGTGCTGGTTTGGGCTGGGATAGAGTTAATTTTCTTCATAGTTACTAGTATAGGGCTGTGTTTGGGATTTGTACTGAAAACAGGGCTGATGACACAGCGATCTTACTGAACAGTGCTTACACAGAGCTAAGGYCTTTTCTGCTTTTAACCTCATACCACCAGTGAGGAGGCTGGGRKTACATCAGAATCTGAGAAAGGACACAGCCAGAAGAGGTGACCC
>QVAJ01000014.1:5060136-5102485 GCA_003546035.1 Mixornis gularis | reverse complement strand
AAATAGAATAGCAACGTAACTGAATTGTAAGCTATGGTTCTACACATAGAGAGGAGACATCATAAGTAATTAGTTTAAAATTTTGAAAAAAAGATGCCAAAACTGGAAGAGAAAAAACATCCTTTCCTGTCTCTACATTTGGAAAGATATTTATAAAAATAAAAGCAAGCAGCAAATAGAAATTATTCTGTGACCATCATTTTCTTTTTGTAGAGGATGTGTCAGTTACACCTTTAAAAAAGGGTAGACTCTTCCTATAAAAATTGTCAAGCCATTGTAGCTGTTACTGCAAATCAACATGATTCTTGCCTAACCCAACATGATCCTTGCTTTCCCTCAAAATAGAGGCTTCATTAGGTAGTATAACCTGTCATGAGTAAGCTTGCACTAAGATAATGACACCCTGTCAGTCCTTTGGCTACCAAACAAAATTGATTGTATCACAATGGCTGTTGTGGGTTAACCCCAGGTGGTAACCAAGCACCACACAACTGCTCACTCTCTCCTTGGTTGGAACTCGGGAGAGAATTAGAAGAATAAAAGTGAGAAAACACATGGGTTGAGATAAAAAGAGAAAGCAAAAGCATCAGAGACAAGCAAAGCAAATTAAGGGATTCATTCACCACTTCCCATTGGCAGGCAGTTGTTCAGACATGTCCAGAAGAGCAGAGTTCCATCAGGTGTGACAGTGACCTGGGAGACAAATGGTATCACTCTGAACATCCCACTTCTCTCTTTTTTTGCCCAGCTTTACATCGTGCTAAGCATGATGCTGTATTGCGTGGGATGTCCTTTGGCCAGCTGGAGTGAGCTGTCTCAGCTGGGTCATCTCCCAGGTACACGTGTACACCCAGCTGCCTTGCTGAGAGATTGCAGTGAAAAACAGAAAACTCCTCAATTCTGTATAAGCTTTGCTCAGAAAAAACTATGACATAGGTGTGTTAGTTTCGCTGTTTTCATCACGAATACAAAACATTTCACCATGCAAGCTGCTATGAAGGAAATTAACTCCACTCATGCAAATATGTTGCAAAAGTATATGGGATTGGAAAGAAAGCTGTGATTCTTTTCACTAGTGACTCTAAAAAAAATATAGATATGGTGTGATTCAGCATCAGACTTTGAAATGGAATTTAGTTCAATTTCAATACACTTACATTGAGGTGTGAATATTGATGATTAGTCCAAGTTCTTGTTATAGTCAGTGGAAATCTGGGCTCAATTATAATGTAGAAATATTATACCATTCATTGTTCCTTAAGTTCTTGAGATACCAACAATCCTAGCCCATCAAACTAGACTACGAATAACGTACAACTTATAGAATTCCAAGTTTGTTCATATGCTGTGAAGGAAATAACACTGTAAGCAAAGTTGACTTATGGTTTGTGAACCTAGTAACCACACCTCAATAATTACTTTATTAATGCACGTCGTTTTTATTAGCTATATAGAATTCTTCTACATTCATGTACTCCATTAAAAATCTACTATTATTTTTAGTTATTGCATGAAAAATGATCATGCAATTTATACTGAAATTATGCCATACCTTAATATAGGCAGCAAAACCTTGAATTAATATAAATATTCTGTTTAAAAAAAAAAAAAAGGAAAAAAAAAGACACCACCACCACCACCTCCCATTACCTCTACACCACAGGATTTAATCCATAGTGCATTGCCACTGACCCATTTAGTGTACAGAAGACACAATAAATCAATGTTTGTTAACATATGCTTAAGTAGAAAAGCAATTTCACGGGTCAGGCAACATAGTCATGAAATGTCTGTGAAGCAGTGGTGCATTGACTGTTGAGAAGGACAGAGCCAAAATGAAAAAAATTCTTTGACTTTTGCATGCACTCTGATTTCCTTTTTGTTATTAGTTTGATCAAACACTTACTTTCTGTCAATAGCAGTGATTAGCAACATATCCATAAAACCTCAGATTCATGTTTCAAATTTTTAAAGTAGAATTGTTTTTCAAATGATTGGGATGGGGAAGAAGAAAGAAAATCAGCAGCATAAAATAAAATGCAGTGTTTAGAAAGAATAATTCCAGGCCTGGATTTGAACCTTTGCTTGTTCCAAAAGTTAGTTTTCTTTCAAAGTCAGAGGAGATGAGGACAAGAAAAGTCACTATTATGCCAAATTTGAGATCAACACTCAGCTGATGAAATAGATGGCAGAGACTGAAACACCATATATATTCACATTAGTACCATTAAATGTGTCCACAAGATGTATGCATTCTAAAAGGAAGGAATAAATTATAAAATCTGAACAATATTCTGTGAACCAGGAATTACACAAGAAATGTATCTGTGTCTTTAAAAGAGTCTGTTCCCTACTATCTTAACTTTATTCAAGTCCAAAGCCTCTTTGAAATTTTTCCAGCACTGTTTCTAATAAGGCTCAGCTGACTGCCTAATGCATAATAAAACTTTCTTCAGCTAAAAACGTTAAAACTTTTATCCACCTACCTTGACCTCCAAATCAGCATGTAAGGAATCTGACAGTGAAAGTAGATGCTGAATTTTTATTAGACACTCTAGTATCTTCAGTTCTGTTAATTTAGGGTGAAATGAAAATGTCAAGAAGTTGCCTTTTTTGTATTGTATAGAAAGAATCATTTATACATTATTAAAATACAACATATCCTGACAGAATTTTAAAAAAGAGAAAAAATCCTAGGCATGCACACTCTTTAATGATATACCTTTAAAAAAAAAACAGTTTCATTACCCTTCTAGTGAAAAAGTTATCTTTAAATATTAACTAATATTTCAATTATTATCTTCATAATATATTTACATTTACTGTTAAAATGCATTTATATTTGAATCGTATTTTTAAGTCAACATTTAATTTTTATGTATTTCTATAGCACTGTTCATAGAAAAGTACATTACCATTGTGAAACTGATCTTCCATGTACAAAGATAATTTAAGTAGCAAGCCTGTGTATTAAGATCATTTGTAATGTCTCCATTAATATTGTGTCCAAATGATTGATAGTTATGTGTACGCTGGAGGGAAGGGATGCCATCCAGAGRGATCTGACAGGCTTGAGAGGTGGGGCTGTGTGAACATCATAGTGTTCAACAGGTCCAAGTGCAAGGTTCTGCACTGGGTTGGGGAAATCCCAAGCACAAATACAAGCTGGGAAGAGAATGGATATTGAGAGCAGCTCTGTGGAGAAGGACTTGGGATTGTTTGTGGATGGGAACCTTGACATGAACTAGTAATGTGCACTTGCAATCCAGAAAACCAATCCTACCTCAGGCTGCGTCAAAAGAAGAGTGGCCTTCAGGCTGAGGGAGATGATTCTCCCCTTTCTTTCACTCCTGTGACATCCTGCCTGTGAAGCAGGGAACCCCCAAAGATTAGGAGAGATTGAGCTGAGAGCAACGCAGATCCGACCAATATGGTTAATCACACCTTCTCCATTTATTCTGCTTAAGATGGCAGGTTATATACAGTTCTATATAGTTTATAGTTAGAACAACACTTTTATTGGCATACAGCACAGAGAAAAATGCAAACACACATGGTTCAACTTACTCTTAAAGTGGCTAAAACGTGCCCACTAATAATTGCTCTCAGTGACCTCTAGAAAACCCACTATCTAACAATAACACCTTAGCATCTAATTTCTGCTGCGCCACAAGTAATTTTACCTGCGCAACAACTTCAAGGCCTCAGGGCCTTCAAGGCCAAACATCAGCCAGGTAGGCCTCAGCTGGGTAGTTCAATATCTCATTCTAAATACAGATTGTGCCCTCCTTCTCTCAGAAAATCTGCTACATGCCTGGAGTGCTACTTTCAGCTCTGGGGCCTGTAACCAGGACATGGACCTGCTGAAGCAAGTCCAAAGGAGGGTCACCAAGATGATCAGAGGGCTGGAGCAAGGGCTGGACCACCTCTCCTGTGGGTGATGGAGTTGGGGCTGCTAAGCCTGGAGAAGACTCAGGGGAGACCTTAGAGCACCTTCCAGTATCTAAAGGGGGCCATCAAGAAAGCTGTACAGGGACTTTTTACAGCCCGGTGTGGATTGGACTTTCAGACAGTGAGTTATAAATTCCACTCACTTCTGTAGAAATATGATTAGGTTTGTATCTATAACAGTTTATTTCCTAACAATCCAGAAGGTAGGAACAGAGGTGTAATAAGGGAAATGTATTAACTTAATTATGGAATATTTTAAAGAATTCACTAGATCATAGTTGAGGACGGAAGTGAAAAAGGCATGCAGTTTTCCAGAGGCACAGCAGAAATGATGCTTTAGATTACATACACATGATGTTCAAGATTGCGGCCGCACTTCTCCAGAGATTCTAAAAGTTTCTAGTTTAAGAAAAACAAGAGCTGTTGTATCACAATGGTCCAGTGGTAGTTTTAGCCTGCCCTTCRTACTACAGTCTATCTTGACTATGTCTATTTTACAGGGTTAAAAGAATTTGAAAGACCTTAGGGTGTTTCAATCTCTGTGAAAGAGAGAGATTTTTATAATTGCATTTTCACATGAAAATTAAAAATATATATATCACATATTATACATTATATATATAATGTAATATATAAATCACAATATTAGAAACCCTTTCACCTTATGTGCTTACTTAAGACAGGGGAGCAGGCCTATCSAGAGGAAAGATCTAGATGAATTACAGCCCCATCACAAAACTCCTGTATCTGTGATTAACAACTATGGAAAAGTTAGCACTATGGTTTTAGTAGATATCATGATTGTAGGAGCATATGTGGTGTGTTCCAAGCATAACAAAAATGGCTTGAAGCAACACGCAGAAAAAAAGTTGAGTTGGATGGTTATGGAAATTGTGAACTGTGTAAACTCTGTAACAACTGTATTCAAGCAGGCCCAAAATTTTATAAAAGCAGGATTTTGTTATGTTGCCATTTCTAAATTTTGCAAAGCATTTATGGAAGCTGGAAGCCAAATCAGAGACTACCAAAAAAGAACCTTGGGTGTTTTGATAATTACAAAGCATTCATGGCCAGCTGGAAGTCACAGCAATGTGTACGTAACTGCTTTGAATAGTCTGTGTTTTGCATGTAGTAATCTGTGTGCATTTGCTCTGATTGCTCAAGGGGAAATAATTACTGTTTATGAAAGATTGTCCATTATTCTCCAATTAGAGAGAAAAAAACATTCTRTAACAGGGAAAATTTGTCTATTCTGTAGACAGTGAGAAACCCTTCCTTACTGACGCAGTACTCCATAAAAAATCACAGTTATTAGTCATATGGGGTGCTACTTAGGCAAGGGGTCAAAATCCCATGGATTTTTAAAYACATCTTGAATTTCTATGAATTTACTACAACATTTTAATTGAACATGAGACAGCATATGAACTGTAAGGAATTCATGCTCAGTTGTCTTCCATAATCTAGGGCTAGAAATAACAAGGACACAGGGGAAAAAAAAAAAGGTACAAGAAAAAATGCAGATTACTTCTCAGTTTCTCACAGAGAAACAGAGTAGGCAAGGTTTCAACTTTTCCTTTCCCATCAATTTTTTGTCTTGGGGGAATATGTGGAACACAGTGTCCATGTTGCACATCTCTGTAGGACTATTGTCTGCATGGGTCCAGCCATAGTGCTATTTCCAGTCCCAGTAAGCCAAAGAGTCAATTTCTTCTATTCATACTCTAATTGRTTAATTATAAGGTTTCTATTAAAACTTAGTTTAGGTGGTAGCATACACAGATTTGGAGTAAGGGAATTCAGTAATATATGAAGTCTCTTGCTCCAAGGAACATCTAACAGAAAATATTTCTTAGTGATAATAAAAAAAATTGATAAACAATCAAGATTTCTATACCATCATCCAGAGGCAATGCTGCAGAAGCCTATTCTGAACTGCATTTAAAGATGAAAGATACCCCCTAGTTTTTATTATGAATGGTCCTAAAAGGAATAGTATTTCTGGGTCTGACAGTGGTGTTGATTTTTATTTTCCTAATGTTTGTSCTCCATTATTTTAGAATAATATTCTAATTCAAGTTTTAACTCTCTGTGATTCTGTCTGCACTGTTCACACTGAAGTTGTACTTATGGTCTATATAGAWGAGCATATTTTTTTCCTTGACAAAACAGCAGGAACACTATTCCAAGTATCAATTRTCAATTGTACATTTCCAAACTGTTTTTCTGTTTTCATTAGAAACATTATCTGRGTTTGTCCCGTTTCATAAGACTTTTTTGTTTGAATAAAGCTTTGACCTAACTTAGAGAACTGAAACTGCTTCTCATCACCCCACACTAACTTCCTACTTGCTTCAGATTTGGAGTGAGACACAAATGRACAAAGATCTGCACCCTAATTTCTACTGAAAAGGAGCTGGTGTATAAAAGTATGTAAGTTGGATCAGTCTCAGARTGTTGAAACCAGCCAGCTGGAAGCCTTCACATGCACTGACAATTCTATTTAGTTATATTTTGAAAGTCTTTCAGTTAGTAAAAACCAAACCCACTAAAAAAAAACAAAAAAAAGGTGCCTAAAACCAAAAACCCAATATATTTTAAAGAAAGATATTGGGATTAACTTAAACTAGTACATGTGTCCTGTCAGTTGAATAGCTGTGGAGACAACCAGATGCCTGCAAGCACAYACAATCAAATAAATTTCCATTAAGTTTTCTCTTAAGGAAAAAAAAAAATAAGTGCAAATGTTTAAAGGAGTGAGGAGTAGATTTGAAACAACAAGAAGAAAAAATCCAAAAATCCCCCAAAACAAACATCAGATACAAGTCTGGTCATAATCTCTTGTGTATTGATCTAGTTGCATACAGCTTCTCAAGGGGAGAGAAGATATAGGTATTAGCCTGAGTTTCCTCAGGCTTGTGAAATTGTGTATCTCTCTATCTAAATCATTTTTTACAAGAATTAGTATTCCCTTTTTTATTTATTTTTTTTTTTTACATACGGGATCTGCAATCAGAATATGGAATTGAAGAAATAAAACAGCAGTAACTTCTTAACTTCTTTCTGTTTATAATTGTATTCAGAAATAATTATTTTGGGGCAACTTTCTGTCTTGTTCTGTGAAGTCTTTAGGACTTAAGAGGTTGTGTGTTTACATCAGATACCAATTGTCTAAAGCTTTTTAATGTACCTGCGCAAATCATCTGCATATGATCCCCAAAGAGGCAGGAATATCATACAGCTCTTTACGCAGCATTAACTTCATAAGAGAGAAGTATTCCTGAGGTATTATGCTACTGGATCATAATTTTTAACTCCAGTGCACCTGCACATGCAGTGTGGTGTTTACTGTGCTATCAGTGTAAGAAAGATCCTAATTTTTAAATAAATGTTAAATTTTAGGCCACTTAGGGCATCCAGTTCATGCTAATAGACCTATTTGTTCATGTATACATGCAAAAATTTTCAGAATTAAAGTAAATTACTGAGATTTAATATTCTACATTTCTCTCTGTGAGTTAGTAGACCCTCATAAAAAGGAAGTGAGCCTAAGTTTAAAAAGACAGAATTCTGATTGCTGAGAAAAAATAGCAAAGCTGTATGGCAATGATAAAAAAACCCCTCAAGTTAAAAGGATGAAGGAAGAACAGAGTGCTGGATACAGTTCTGAACTGTTCAGGGTCATGACATCTATGTTCTTTGGCTGAAAGCACAGCACATTATTTCAGTACTGTCTCTCAGTCTATTAAAAGTCCAACTGTGAAAAAAGGTCAAATGAGAGCTGACAAAATTACTTAGATGCTCCATTTGATTGCAGTTGTTTCTTTTGTTCAACTATTATTTTTTATCACCTTGGTTTCATGGTACAATTCTTTTGAAAGCAGTGATAGAAAATAATATGTATCATAATACTGGGATAATTTTGTAAACTCAATGTAGACTGAGTGTGCTGCATATTTATAAAGACTTTTTTTTAATATTTTTTAAAATAGTTTAACTGAAAACAGGACAAAACCTCAGTTCCCTGAATTTTGGGTGTCTGAAGACTGCTGAAATGGCTAAAAGAAGAGCTCAAGCAGTCCTGGACAAGCACTTTTGTTAAGAACATGGACTCTGTATCAATCCCCTCCTCCTGTAATACCTGTAGTATTCATATTGCATCCAATACTACTGTAGTTACACATTCTCTGAGTTTCTCCAGGCCATGAAGTATGAATGTTGGAGCTTTCCTTATTTGTAGCTTCACAAAAGACAAGTTTACTATTACCACTTCCATGTTCTCTCAAGACATGAGCCAACTTCCTTTCCAAAGAGCTTCCTGAGGCATCTGCCCCAGATTGTGTCAAAAAATATACAGGATGTCAATTTTAGAAAAGASAAGAGATTCTAGTTGTGATAACTTTTTGGATCCCTTGCTGCACAGGGATAAAGACAGTTAGGCTGACTGTCAAGGGCAATATTTTTTCTGCTTTTCTCATGTTTCCTTGCTTTGGAGAGAAACAGATAACCATGTGACAGTCAGACTGACTCTCTGAAAAGTGAATTCCTGCATTACCATTTTATGATTATGTTAATTATTCTGAGGTCCTTTTCCTATACAGTGTTTTTTATTGTGTGCAAGTTTTCTTTTTTATCGCTAATCTAGAGCAGCTAGATTTTCATAAGGAAAATCATAAGCAAAAAGAACCAGAGACAAATGACATTATGAAAGCCATGTTACTTATTCTCTTGCACTTCTCAAAATCTACTGCAATTTAGATGAGCTAGATTTGCCCCCCCACGCTGTCTAGCACCTGGCCCTGCATACATGCTGAGCTCCTGAACTTGCCCAGGTTTCACTCTGACCCCTGGTCTTCCTGTGGCACAGATCGCTTCAGATCTAGGAGCTACAAAGCTCCTGCAACCCTAGGGCTCAGACATGGACATGGACTCAAGCAGGCGGTTGAGATTTCTTCAAGTTTGAACATTTTTTCTTCTGACACAGTGTTATTTTAGTGTTTCAGATATTATGGYATTGCTTTTCTCAATTCTGAAGCCATCTTCATGGATTCAAGAAAAAACAGACAGGGATTCTATAATCCTGTAAGTGACAAGTAAAAAAATTACCAAAACCACAAACCAACTATCTAGTAAAAAGATGTGATTCAAGTGTTRCCATGGCATGTCTCCAGGGAAGGTATATGTTATCCTTTGAGGCTTTAGGTCCCTTGACCATGGCAGGAGTCTGAGGAGTACTTTGGAGAGGTATTACTTAAACATCATGTCTATTGATGAGACAGGACAATCTCTAGAGGAAATAYGTATTGAGTTGAATCAACCCCTTGGAGATGTCTCTTTTTCTTAGATAATTAGTGAGTTATGGATCCTAATAGGTTATTAGGTCCTTAATTTCCCCTCCTCTGCTTTTCTTCCCCATGTCCTGTGCCACCATAGCCATGGCAGGTCTYTCTCAGGGGGTCAGGCTGGCCTTGACAAGTTGGAGTCAGTTGTCTCTGGCCCTACTCTCTTGTGACTGTTGCTGTTGTGGGTTAATGTACACACAGGTAAGAAAAGAGAAGCTGGTGGGATCTGAATGCTGAATAGCAGATGGAATCAGAACACAAATGAACAAAAATGTTTAAAAGATTCCTCCTCTTATGGATTAGGACTGTGAAAAAAGGGTAAGGGAGTAAAAGCAATTACATGAACGGAGAGAGAAGAAGGAGTTCTTCATTCTAAGAATGTTTCTACTAAACATAAGGAGCAAACATGAAGTAATTTCCTTTTGAAAATACAAAGTGGTGAGAAATCACCACCATTTCATGAACTTTAGAGACACAGCTTCTTCTATGAATGCTACTTGAGCACTCGTCTGTTCCAGTTCTCTACTGCTCAGTCTTTCTTCCACTTATGAGAAGTGGGGAAAAATAAAAGAGAAAAAGACAGGGAAGGGGAAGGGGAAGAGGAAGGAAGGGGAAGGGGAAGGGGAAGGGGAAAGACTTGAGCAATAAAAATACTGGCTCCAGTAATCTGATGAACTTCTATGGAAACTGGCTGTCCCTTAAGGTTATCACAGAGCTCTTCACTGAAAACGCCAAATCTAAAATGCAGGGCTCATAACCACATCATAAGAAACCATGCTCTTCTGCTAGACTTATATTGAAAAATTCTTTTGTTGGCAGGTACTTTGATGGTTTGTCTCACAAGAAATATAGAGTAGGATAAAAGTCTTCTACTCCTTATGCATCCATGTGAGACTGTAATTACCAACTCATATGGAAAAAATAATTTTATACCTCATAGGTCTATTGAAACATAAACCATAATGCCACACAGTAAAGAGAATTTTTAATTTTACCCCTTCAAAGGTGCCATTTTTGGTTTTCATYCTTCTAGCATACTTCTGTATCAGTTTCAATATCAAAACCAAAAGCTGCATTGATAAGTAGAGAATAAAATCAGCTATTCATTTCTTCCTSTGCAAAGTTGTTATGAAAATGTAGTCAAACCTTATTGATATAAAGGCTAAAACACCTACATTGTAGACAGGACAGTTTACAAGACCTTGACCCTACTTTCTGACCTCTGTTACAGTGTAGAATCAATCAGAAACTCAATGCTCATTTGTCTGAAACATTTTGGAGTTTCTTTTCTCCACTCCAAAATAAAAATATGGTTGGTTTCGGGTTTTGGTGGGTTTTTTTTGTTTGATTGGTTGGTTGGTTGGTTTTTTGTGTGTGGGAGTTTTTGGGTTTTTTTGGAGGTTGTTTTGTTTTGTTTTGGTTTTGTTGTGGTTTTTTTGTGCTTTGTTTTGTTTTGTTGTTTTTAAGTGGTGATTACAGAAGATGTGATTACAGATCTCAGTGCAAGCCTGCTAGGAAAAAATACAGGAAATGTCACAATTCTTAAATACAAATATTTCAGGTTGAAAATTAAGGGATCAGGCTCATATGCTTTTGCCATAYACTTCCTCAACTTATGTGATATATTTTGCCTCATTAAATCTGTAAGACAATAGCAAGCATTTKTTTGTTTSTTTSTTTCTTTTCTCCTCCTTAGTATCTCTTCTCACTCCAATCTTCTTTTTAAAGCTACTTTCTAAATGAGTAATATTTATCTRTTTTTCTACCTATAGGAAAAACATCACAGGCTTGCAGTAATTTCCCTGATTTCTTTTTTTTTCCTTCACCCCTGGTTAACTTTGATTTCTGGTGGAAAGATGCATGCAGTGGAACAGAATTATTAAATATTAAAGATGATGATAGTCTTCACATGCAATTAGAAAAATTGTTGTTTATTCATCTAGATGTATAGGGCATTTCTTTAAACCATACAAAACACCCATCAAAATTAAGATAACAAAAATCCCCTGTATTTAAAAAGATACCTGGGTCACTTTCTGTGCTAAACTGAGGAAGCTTTCCTTATGCAAAAATAAAATAAACTATGTAGACTAGTTACTGGTTACTACATTCTCTTTCTTAATTTGTGGTTATAAAGCACAGAACACAGTAACCTTTTAAATAATTTTTAGAAGGAGTTAGTATAAAACTCAGTTACTATATTTACATGTTGCATGTTTGCTGGCTGAATTGCTCTGACTTGTGATCAAGAGACAGCCCAGCTATGTGCTATTACGTGAGTATTTGCATTTCATACTAAGGAAACAAGTAATTTTTATTGTAATAGAACTATCCTTATAATCTTTTTCAAAATAAACCTTCCTACTAGGACATAAAGCTAATGCTCTCAGTCCTTTTAAATATTAACTAGGTTTAGATTGAAAATTAATTTAGGGATAATACACTCTTTCACAAAATATTAGCATGACATTAATACTTTTATTTAAAGGCACCATTAATATTTTCTTTCTCTGTCTTTCCTCAGAGTAATTGCTTATCTTTGGACTACCAAAGAGCCTCACCCATATGTGGCACAACTTCACATGTGCCTTTGTGTATCTTTGTTTTCAACATTTCAAAAGTGCAATTTACTATATCAAGTGATATACTGCATTCTACTTAAGTTCTACACTTCTTCAGACTGGCAAATGTAACCACTTTATCTTAAAAGGGTATTGCCCTGCTTCCTTGATAAAACATCATTCTAACAAATCCTATTCTTCTCCAACCCATTGTTTGTTTTCCTCTTTTGACTTAGCCAAATGAAGACTGTCCAACAGAACAATCAAGGTGCAATATGTTGTACATAGTGATTATGATTGAATTATTTAGAATTTGTCCCTGCAGAAAAAGAATTTTACTGGRAAATTTCTTTAAGTATTGATACAACTATGTGTCAATACAATTTCTAGAGATTGCAACTGTATCTTAGAAAAAAAGTAATTTTGCTCTCCATGTGTACTAACCATCTATAATTATTTTCTAAATAGGAAAGAGTAATTTTTAAAATATTTTAAAGCGTTCACTTTTTATTTTCTTGCAGCTCTGGAGTTATGGTCTATTTTTGTTTCATCATGAAAATAAGTCAGAATCTGATGTCTGAATATCAATCTGAGTGTAGTCTAAGAGCCACAAAAAATCAGAGCATATGCTCCTACTCTACTTCATTATGTGAGCCACACATGTTTTTCACTCAGTACTTTGTCCTGATACAGTCTTTTTCTAATGTACTTTTATTTATTTGATTTACTTTRAAATAAATTTACTTTTATTTATTTAGATCCAATTCTCAAATTGGAGAAAATTGAGTCTGGTGCTAACCACATCATTTTTGCTTCCTCTAACTTGCACAGCCAGGGGGAGTGGTAGAGTAAGATTTAAATACATAAGGTGGAGTCTTTTGGGTTTGGAACCCCAGCCTGCCCTCATTTAGCTCTTGCAGCCTGGAGAGAGGGAATGGAAGTGCGAGAGGTTACTTGCAYCTAACTTCTGTGGTAGGGACCCACAACTATTCCCATTAATAACGATGTAGAAAAGCACCAGTGTGGGCCTGTGAGAATTTTACCCTGCTTAGCAGCCGCTAACATTTTCCCAAGGAAAAATTTCTCAAGAAAGCTTTTTCTCAAAACAATTTTGATAAACAACTGTCCTTTCTCAAAACAATTTTTCTCCAGCTGGTGTTTTCTGTTTCTCCAGTTTAACCAATGAGATTAGAGAGTTGTTGTTCCTATTCACCAATCATGTTAAGTCTGTATCGGAACACCTTATAAAAGATACTAAGAATTAGACAATAAAGAGCCTTCTTTTTCTACACTCTTCACCTTCTGAATTACTTGGAGTCTTTCGTGTCCAACAGCAACACACCAGGGTCTCTGGGATTTACCAAATGAGAGCTACTGAAAACCAGAGTTGTCTGTTGCTGCTGTCTTCACCAGCCACAGGTAAAAGTGTTTCTACCTATGACTCCTTAAAATGAAAATATGAAGAAAGTTAATAAAATGTGTATGCAAACAAAATTAAATAGGTGTAGATGCCAGCTGACACATTCAAGTACACAAATCACATTTAATTCTGACCTTAACTTTTTTCAAGTGGATATAGAATTTCTCTCTTTGTTTTGCTATTTTTTTCAGGTAAAAAATGTGCTTAACAGGAACCTCTTCCTCTTTAAGACATTCTAAAGCAAATCAAAGTGAAAATAGCTACAATACAGCTGTCAGCAACACCCTTAGGCAGCAAACTGTATAGCAAGCCAGTTATGTTTATCTGGAATTTAGATTCTGTATTGGAGAAGCACCTAAGTAGACAACTGAATTTTAAGGGGCAAAGGTTGTTGGGCCATAACAGTGATACAGTGAGGCACATTCAGTCCTGTATAAGATTGTTAATAAATGTTGGAGGACAAAGTAAAGGCTTTGAGATGTTATAGAAAATGAAGTGAAAAACCAAAGATTAACCATATTTGATTTTGATAATAACTTCCCCAGAGAAAGGAACTGCAAAAGACCATTCATTACAAAAAGCCAATAACCAGCAGAGACAGCACTATGTAATAATTAATTGATGAAAAAAGAAAAAAAAAAAAAAAAAGGGAAAAAATGGGGGGAAAAGAGCAAGAAAGTGTGATTCATCATTATGTACCGAAAAACATGATTTGTATAAAAATTAGTGTTTTAAAGCATAGGAATTATGTGAGCAGGATAGATTTTTTTAATTTTTTTTTTTTTTTAATCAAGGGGTGATCTTCAAAATGAGCTTGATTTATTTTTTTTTCACTCTTCAAACCATGGCTTGGGCAATAATTTAATGCCCGAGGAAATCATATCCTGTCATTCTCGTTTAACACTCGTCTAGTTTAGTTGTTGCTACACAGATGTGCCTGGAATATCCAAAGCCCTCTCAAGTCTTCTTCCTTAGCAGTTACAGACTTTCTGAGTTTTGATTTATTCATATTTTGTTACGAGAAGGCAACGGCTTCTTTACTTAATAATCCCAGAACAGTGTTTACATATKCCAAACTGCCTATAATCTAAGAGTGAAATGGGGCAGAGCTGGGTCATGTAAATATCTTAAAATGCTGCTACATCAACTAGAGCTTATGTAAAGCTTCCACTGAGGAGATGTGAGGACAGAGAGAAAAGGAGACAACAAAATGCRTTGAGCTTATTACCTACATAAGAGTGAGTACACTTTCCTTCACTCTACTATGTTTGTAATASAGAATATGGATTTTTTTCACCTCTATTTTGATTAAAGAGTTGTTCAATGGGGATGGGAGGAGGCCAATAAAGCAATTCTCTTTAAATTACAGTTTCTCTCAGTGGACATTTCTTCTTTTCCAGGTCTTTCTTTAAATGTAGTGGATTCTCTATCTTTTCAGCTAGATGTTTTATGTTTCTTGTACTTGTTTTCTTTCATTTGTATGTGTGGATAAATTTAATTTTATTATAATCTTCCATAAAATTTCATCATCCATGAATGTTATCACATTGATAAAATTTGTTGTTAAAGTTCATGTCTTAAAAGATACATAATTTTCCAATTTTATATATTTAGGATCAATTTCTTATTTTTCTTAGTTTCTCCTTTTTTCTTTCTTCTGTTCTTAACCTAATATCTATTATTAAATGTCTACTTGACATTAATTCTTTCTGTAGTTATAAAAGTCTTAGTATTCATCAGTCCAAATACTTATGATTTGCTCATATTTTTCTTCCCTTTTAACATTTAGCCCTATAAAAATATTTTTAAAATATTATATTAATGTTCATATTTCTTGATATGAGAAGTATGAGATAAATCCACTTAGGGAATGAAAAAAGTTAGTTATCCTAGGTGAAAGAAATTATTGTTAGCTTGGCAGTTTGAAGAGCAAATACAGGAAAATCRTATTTTAAAAATTTACCACTTCAACAATGATTACATATAAACCAGAAATGTAATGCACCAGTCAGTTGTTTAAAAATGTGTTAGCAATCTTAGTAATCATGTTTATTCTGAAGAGTTGCAATCAGTTCAGGCAAGAAAAAAAAAAACACACACACAAATCAAAGAAACAGAATATACTTGAAGATTGTGTATAATTAATCGGTAATTTTCTTCTTGAATATAATTAATTTGAATTTGTTGATAAATCTGGCCCATGAGTTCTCAGAAATGAATATCTCGACTTTTTTCCAAGATTTAATCTTGGCTTTCACTAGAGAAACTTGGGGGGTTTTCACTCTCTTATTTTTCTTGATTTTAATTCACTTAATGATAGCTAAACCTTGTATTGTTTTAATAGCATAGTTTTCCATCTCTGAAATTGAGGTTATTTACCATTTGTTAATTGGAACCTTAAGCTTTGAATTATTCAATCTGAGGTGTTTTACATGAGCATTTATTCTCCTTTAAAAAAAATAAAATTGAAAAACAAAGCAAACAAAGAAACCAAATCTAAACCAAAACAAACAAAAACCCCTAAAATTACCTTTTCAAGAATAGTAAAACTAAAATTAAGAAAAATCCCCAATTTAATAATATAATATTGCTTAAATATCCAAGAGTGAAGCTTTTTTATCTTTTCCTACCAAAGCCTTTTCCTTTTCCAGTTATTTGATCCCCATTTTCTTCTCCAAATATTTAATGCCCATCAAACCTTTTTTTTATTAAATCAGAAAAGAACCATCTTTTTGCACCATTATAAGGAAAGATTCTGTTTTATTCTCACATTGAACATGTGAGCCTGCTAATACTTTTCAATATTTTAACAGAAGAATTTTTTAAAAGAGGTAGTCATTGACCTAATATCACTGCCATTGTTAATGCTAATTGGAAGTCAATATAAACAGCTAAACAATGACATTAAACATTCCTTAAGACATCAGAGCCGTAAGAATTTAAGCCTGCATCCTTCCCACTGACTAGTTCCTGCAAATACAGACAGGTGTTTAATGAGTAAAGTAATGATTTCAAATAATTTCKCTGTTACTTGGTCTTTTGTTTTTTAATGATGAGCAATATTGATCTCACAGTACCTCTACTCATTGACTGAATATTATTACCATTGGAATTTCTATTAGGCTGTGTAAAACCCACTGCCATATATTAAAGTTATATGATTTYTTTGACTGATACTATGAAGTTCAGCCTCACCACCTTTATCACTTTAAATAATATGTATATTCATATTCTTTAGGCACCTCAAATATAATATACAGTTTGTAACATCCCAGAGTTAAATTGAGTCAGAAATGAAGAGGACAAGCTCAGTGTTCATTGTATATTATCTTTGATGATATTCAAATTATTTCTGCACGATTAGGCATATTTCTAATTTCAATTGCTCTTCATTATTTAGGAGAAAAAAAATAAAAAAGATCTAGAGTTTATGTCCAAATGGTTTTCCATTTCACTTAGACTCAGCATCATTTTWCTTTTTCTTATCCATGATGCATTGGCACCTCAAGCATGAAATTATGAAACTAAATGTACAGGAAACTTTCTTTATGTTGGATATATTTCCCCCAGCATAAATTGCCCTTTTCTTACTTCTTTTTGTTTGGTTACTTGGTATGAAATTTTGACACTTTTTATAYAGTAGAATGAATAAGTCACCAACTGTACACTGACTTCTCCAAAGTACTGTGGATTCTCACAAGACTAAATCTATTCACATTTTGGATTAATCAATCTGATTACTTCAGGAAGTTATTATTTTTTTCACACTGCTGTCACTTCGGGAAGACAACTAGATTTGCCTACCCAGTGAACGCTTGCTACAGAAGTCCTTCATAAATCTGTTAAAAAGCTATTCCTACATAGAAGTAGGTAATCTTTATTAAATTATTTAAATGTCACAACTTCCCAATACCTTTCAAAAAAATCTAGAGCTTATTCAATTACATTTCACTATGTTTTCTTAAATTTCTGAGTTGGTTTAGTTGATTTCATCCTTTACTATCTTAAATGTGCAAACAAAAAAAAAATCTGAGTAAATTGATGTGGTTTTTGTCTGTCATTGAGTACTCTAGATCACTTGGTGTTTGAGTAACAATACTATGATTTTATTTTACAGCCTTTTTCTAGATTTGGGGTTTCACTTTTCCCTTAATAAACATAATTCTTTTAAACAATAGTGTTATAAGTGTCACTGCTGGACTATTATATAAAAACCTAGACTTTTACAAAGTGGATGGACTAACTTGGATCTAGCTGCTTTTGAAGTTAAAAAAAAAACAAACCAAACTGGGATGGAACCGAAATCAATTATCTGTCCATTTTTCAGTCTCATTTTTATCTGCAGATTTCTTGAACAAGTAAGACTTAAGAATAAATGGATAACATCATRCCTTTCCCTTCTTACAGTTGAGGGGAAGTAGCCAGGGAAGTGGGACTGAAATAGGAACATCATGATTGATTTTATTGTTTGCCTGAGGCCTTGTCATTGTCTGCTGGTAACAGATTTAGGCTCTCATTTCAGCTACATAAAGGTACATTACCTCGAAGACAAGAAGCCAGGCATCATTTTGGATTTGTTCCCTATTGCTTGCTTTTATTTTTTCCCCCAAGGACTCTTACTAAGACAGAAGGTTCTCTGTTACCCCTAAAACATCCTAATTCCACACAAAATATAAAATGGGCTAAAATCCAATGGACAAGATAAAATGAAACTAAAAAAAACTCCAAATATCCTGCTACTGTATTTGAAGACATGCATATGAAACTAAGTCTTAAGGAGCATTTGGTTATCAGTTATATTAAAGTATAAATTTAATTTTTAGAAAAAAAAATATTTTAGTGGAAAAGAAGCTCTTCCTCTGGGTATATGACACCTATCATCACATCTTATGCATCAATAACAAAAACGAGACCYTCTGCACTAATGATGAAAAACTGAATGGATGGTTATTATTGGACATAAAATTGAAGYTATACTGAAGCCTAATCTGTTTAGWGTTATCCATATTTTTRCTTTGATCAGATTTCTGAACMRCAAGAGCTAARTCCATGAAAAACATTTTGGTTACATGACAAGTGTTTTACATGACAGTTTACATAGCAGTTGAAAACTAGGTATCACTTTGCAGCATGTATAAATATTTATTTGGGAGAAAGTAGATTTGTTCTCTCTAGAAGTCAAACTCAGTGGAGARTGTATATAATCAAAGAATAAAGAGAATGAACGAAATCAGTCTTAACCATTGGTTAAGAATGTTAAGAAGAATGGTTAACAATTAACTGATTTATAACAAACAGGAGATTATTCCCTGCTTTAACAATTTCAAGCATCACAGAAATGATCAATATAAAGTATATACAAAGTGTATACAAAAATACAATGAGTTGGTGTTTGGTTTTRTTTAGATTTTTTGAGAAACAAAGGGAACAAAATAAGGAACAAAAAATGAGTTTATGGTCAAGATTTGGGCTAGGATTATAGTTTCTAGGGGAAAATATACCAGAATATATCTCATTATGTTTGATGCTTGAAATAATGTGTGGATGAAGGAAAGCTGAGGACACTGGGATCCATGCTAAAGATAGGAAACCAAACAGGTTCATTAAGGTCAGCCCTGTAGTTTCCTCTCAAAACTCATGGGCTAAAGTTGTGGTTAGAACTATGGAAAAGAAACCGAGGTGAATTTTGTCTCCTGTGAAATTTCCCAACACTCYGAGGCTCAACACAAGGCTATTGTTCCCAAGTGTTTCAGCCTGCCCTGATACTCTTAGTTATAGCCTGTGTTGGTGCTCTTGGAGATGATAGATTTGAGAAGTTAGGTGAAAGACAAGTGGCATGAATGGTGCTAATTTCAGCATCAGCAAGGAAAAAAACATGTGGCGAAGGACAAGGACTGACTGATCTGYAGGCTTTCCAGGGGTGTAGCTGAGAAGGAAGTTCCTTTGAAGAGTGCTGGCAGCTTAAGTTAAGAACCTGGTTAAGTTCTTTGACAAAAGACCAAGACAATTTGTGGTGAATGGCTCTAAATTATGGAAGAAACAGAAACTTAAACTGGAGACAAAGGCAGTTGAGAAAGGCTGAGGCTTCTGAGTGTAATCACTAAAGACCAACAATGCCGTGGATCAAATAATTTGAGTTATGGGAATATGTTTCAGTCCTTGAAAAGATAGATGTTTCAGACATTAGGAAAAAATCTTCACTGAAGGAGTGATTGCATGCAGGAGTCATCTACCCAGGGAGGTAGTGGAGTCACCATCCCTGGACGTGTTTAACAAAAGATTGGATGTGGCACTCAGTGCCATGGCTTAGTTGATGGGGAGGTGTTAGGTCACAGGTTGGAGTAGATGGTCTTGAAGGTCTTTTCCAACCTAGTTCATTCTGTGATTCTGTGATAATTTCAAGAGAAGAAGGGTAAATTGAAAACCTCAGTGCTGGTTGAGGGCAGCAGAAGACGTTGATCCTGGGACCAAAATGGGGTAACTGGTATGRCCCAAATCTTTCTTCTTTACACAGTTTCTTTGCAAGTAGTGCTGGCATAGTTAACAGCCTTCACAGTTCCAGTAGCTCTCGTTTTAAACAAAGCAACCCCAGGAACCAATGACCATGGATTTGAACAAGTCTAACCAGCTATGTCTGTTATCAGTGGGCCTTCTGTGTGGAGGAAGCATGGTAAACAAGAAGAGTCACCATTTCAAGGTCAAARCAAAGACCAAAAGCTTAGCTGGGCTACCAAGGTAGATATTCAAGAGAGAACTGCAATGATTTGTACTGAAAAGTCTAATTGGAGAATTTTCACAGCCAAGAGAAACAAGAATATGATTTGGAATAAGCGGAGGTACTGAGGAGAAAGCACAGATGTCTGGAATAATTGTTAAAAACCCCTGAGTTTGAAAGGAAACTCTCGTTCATTTTTGAATCATCATTTAATACWGAAAAATGATTTTACATGTCTGGATTTTTTCACAAATTTAGGTGCTTTCTGGATTAAAGTGACACTTAAAATAAGAAAGGTCAATATTAATGTTCTGAACATTTATTTTTTGCTTAGGCATAATTAAAATTAGTAATAGACCTTTAAATTATATTGTATAACGTACATAGTTTTTTCTTGGAGAAACATCGGTATTCCTACAGACCCAAAGCAGGACTGCATTGCSAAAAACTTAAGATGGTATTTCATTCTGCTTTCTACATATTAGAGACCTGTCTGTACTTAAAATTAAGGTGGAAATTCCTGTTTTTCTTACGGTTATATCCTCATAAAATATGAACTGCATATTTAATTTTAATGTATAACATTCACATGACCTGGAAACCAAGGTACATGAAGGCATATTCAGAAGTTCATGGATTTATTGGCAACAGCTACGTTACATACATCTGGCTGCACTTAGTGCCTGTGTTTGGGCTATAAAGGCAAAACTGAAGAAAACAGTTTATTAAGTCTGTGCCAGACTCCAGGGATAAATTGGGGACACTGCTTTTAAACACCAGCAAGCTATATTGATCTGCACTTCTGCCAGAAGGCACTCGGTGACTGTAAAATGCTTCAGTTAGGAACAGTGCTGGGCCTTACAAAAAAGAAAGATGATTTTTTTTTTTTTTTTTTGAGGATTAATACAACCAAGGTAATGTTCTTTATCGAATTTAGGTTTCACTTTGCTTAAATAAAAAGGCGGCATCGGCATCAGGAATTATTTCTTCTTTCCTTTTCTTCCTATGTCAATATCCAGAGCTGCAAATGTAATCAAACCAATATTTGCCATGCTATATAGAGAACCTTGTTATATGTAAAAAAAAAGGGAGTCCACTAGGCTTCTGGAAAAGTATAGGTGGAATGTATTACTCTTATACGAGTCTCCCTCCTTTGTCAGAGATTTAGTACTCCTAAGTGATGCAGAATCACACAGAAACAAACTGTGATCTGTTATTTCAGTAAAAGGTGGTATCAGAAGAAACTATCACAAGCCATGGCAAAAAAAATTATAAATGCCTCCTGAGAAAGATGTCTAGTACTTCATGGGATTGGAACACATAAGATCAGGAACAAGAAATTAAAAGGAATTGGAAACAAACTGAAATACACTTCGGTGAAGTGGAACTGAAGTTCTGCAGGAAAAKGGTGGCTGTGAGGTCTCTGGGTAGTGTATGGGTACTTTATTCTACAACATTCCTTAGAATTGTTATGTCTGTTGCTTTGACTCTAACTCCTATGTCACATTTTACAGTGAATTTATTAATCATTTTCTGTACTTCAAGTTCAGTCAAAAGATTACACAATTTTCTGCTTCACTTGTTTATTAATACTATTCATACCATAGCTTTAATAAAAAGGAAAAATTTTCATATCACAAAGTTCTGACATTACAGTCATGGAAAAAATAATCTCTGGATGTGAATAAACACTGTGAGTAGCCATTGTCTATTTTAAAAATTGTGTTGTTCTTTAAAATACATCTTATGGGTTTGCTCCAGCAGATRTCAAAATTCAGATGAATGCTAAATAAAAATTTGCAGTTTGTTTTGTTAGTCATCAGTATTTATGTGGCAAGTATTCAAATGAAGAACCTGCATTTTTACAGTAACTGTGGTTTAAAAAACTCATACTTCAGTTCTATTCAACTTCAGCTTATATGAAAAAAAACAAATACTGGATTCAATAATGTGATATTCATTCAAGCAAAATGAAGCTTAATTGATTTCATTATTAATGCATACAGCATAATTCCCATGGTCCATGTCCTCCCACAATAATAGAATCGAATGAATTAAGCAGTAAATAATGTATGAGACTACAACATTCAAAGCATTCTGAGACTGTGGAATGAATTATTAGATATGCACGCACACTTTATGATAAAGTAAGTTTATCTGGAGTGACCTCACTTACATGATTTTAAAAGATGATAACCTATTCATAAGCAAATTCTATAGGTCCCTGCTAAACATGAAATGGAAATATTTAGTAGATATTAATGCAACAGCTTTGTTCGAGGCAATATTTTTCTTTGACGCATAATTTAAAGAAGGAAGCAAAGACTGAATATTTCTGATAACAAATTAGTAATAAAAAGGGCTATTTTATTTTGCTTTCCAGTTTCTTACTAGGGTCTTTCTGGAGGTAAATTTCAATGCTGTTAAACATTTTGAAGAAATAATAATGTACCCTATACCTGTGATTATATAGAAAACCATTTTTATAGCCTTGGAGGGAATTAGAACAGATTCTTCCCCTCTTCCATACTTTATGCTTTCTACTTCATTCTTTCCATTCTTGAGAATTCTTTGTCATATATTGTTCTTGACTTGTCTCTGCATCCTGTTTGTTTAGTGATCTTGCATGTCATTGTCTGCATCTGAACTAGGGGGATTTCCTGACAGAGGAACTTTTTCTTTCTTCCATACTGAGATACTCACCCTACTTGCACTAGTGCAAACGGGTCCTCTTTAATTTATAATTATTAAGATTTTAGAAAAGAGGACTCACAGGTTCTCCTTTAAGGAAAATCAACTCAACTAGTTAGAATGGTAACTTAGCCTTGTTTCTTCTCCATAAATTAATTAATTCTGAATTTTTTTTTCCTATGCAGATCTACAAATTCTTTAAGGCAAATGGAAAATTTCTACTTCCTAACTTGACCTACCTTTTAAGGATGAAGTACTATTACAGGAAGAAATTATGCTGTCCAATGACTCTCAAAACAAAAAACATTCRGAGTTACTGGTCTGGTTACATTTTGGCAACTTACCTAGGCAGCACTTCCCTGAATCAAACCCAGATTAGCACATGCATGTTTTTCTTCTCTTCACAGCTGTTTGAAATGGGTCAGCACACCTCTGAAACAGAGGATATCATTAGATAAACAGTCAGTTTTTGGTCATGTGACAGGCTAAAATAGTTCTGCCACACATTGGTCAATTTTCACTAACTTGTTATTGTGGTCTTTGTGAGCTAGTCTGGTCAAAAGCACCTTTAGAAACTTCACTCACCATCTGAGTGAAGAGTATATCATGTCACGATCCAGTGGGTATTTTTTTAGTAAAATTTTTTATATGTGTCTTGAACATATTCTTACATCCTTGAATAAAAATCAGACTAATCTATCATAATTATTATGTATTGGTATTTATCATGATGACATATTAATGGAAATGTTTAGAGATGATACAACATTTCTATCTATCTTTCTTCTACTTTTCCAGATCTACAAATTTTTCATTCCTAAACTAAAGTCAATATACTGATTTATTTTGCTGAGTAACTTAAATTGGCTCTGGTAAGAAAATGACTGTCATCTGAATATTTTTAGGTACATGTATCATGATATAAAATACATTTTTATCCGTATGTTGYGAAGAAGCCTATGCTTTTCTGCACAACAGCTGTTCTGTCACTTCCTCTCCAGCATTATRGAAACATTATTATTTTTGTCGGTAACCTAGCACAGCTGACAAGGACAAAAAAGGAACATTTCTTCCTGTCACATAAAACATGATCATTTTATTAGCTGTCAACAGCTCCTCAAGTTCACATCAAACACTACYGGCACAACAGATGCACTTCTTTACTGGGAAGGTGGCCAGACCCTCTGGAACAGGCTTCCTAGAGAGGTGGTTGATCCCCCAAACCTGRTGACATCAAAGGTATATTTAGACACTGCTCTTACCAATGTGCTTTGAGTTTTGGTTGGCTCTGAAGAGGTCAGGGAGTTGGACTASATAATGGCTTTATGTTCCTCCCAAATGAGTCTGTTCTATTGATCCTAACTTAACAACTTAAAGGATTTTCCTTCCATCAAATGCAGAATTTGTTACATATTACAGAGAATTTGTGACTTTTTATTTTTAATAATTAATTTTCTCCAAAGAAATATGTTTTCCTCTAGTATTTAATTCATGTTGGAAAAAYATTGCCCTATTTTATGCTACTTATACTATTATTGTTATTGATGTGTTGTGGACATTAATCAAATACTTTATCTGCAAATATAATTTTATTYTGACTGCTTTAAGAATGTAATGAAAATAATTTTTAATGACTGAGAATGTGAAACAACTATTAACACCGTGATGTTGTAATAGCAGGAAGGTATTGAGGTCATAACATATTTTAAACAAGCACTTTACATATTTTATTAGTCAATGTTATTATAGGTTAGTTTTAATTTAGTAACTGAGAGATGAAAGGCTCTCAATATTATGAAATAYCTCCACCTTTCATCTATTATTCAGAGTGGTCTTTACATCTTCAAAAGGAAGATGCTGCAGCTGCTCAGTTTTGAGAATCTTTAAAACTGGTTGGTTTTGCTGCTTTTCGCAAAATTAAAACATTAATAAAACATTAAAATTCCTTCATATAAAATTTTCTAGACCCTATWCAGTTAAGAGTCCATAGGTTATTAATGTTCATTATTCCAACTACAATGGGAATAAATGGCTGCCAAAATATTGTTTTAAAGAGAAATTCCCACAAAGGAGAAGAGATATCATTGGGCCTCAACTAAARAACCTCTCAACTTCTACGGTGCAGCAAAGGCAATTCAAGAGGGAACTGTGTGGATGTGGAACAACTACTACATTCAAAATAATTTTCAAAGTAGCTGAAAAAAATAGGAAAAAAGTAGTTGTTTGAAGTATATGCTACATGTAAAAGATACGAGACAATACTGTTGGAGGAGGCATTTAGAAATTTTTTGGTTCAAAATAGTGTATTTTAACTTTTCCTCAAGAATTCTTTGTTATAAGATAAAGGCATAATTTTCCTTATATATGTTGGGCTTCAGTTTTAGAGAAAAAAAATAGATTCAGAACTTRAATCCAACAAAGAAACCACACCCTCAAATACTATGTATTAAGAAATATCTTTTTGCCTTTGCAAAGTGGTATCCAAATTAGAACTCCAGAGGGGTAAAAGACAAATTGCTATACTTATTTACAAAAAGCAAGAAGCTGTGAAGACTTACTTAGGAGAGCTTTCAAGGGCAATTCTATTTGGAAATCTCAGACTTTTTTAAAATTGAAGCACCTGGCTCATACATAAAGAACTAGAGCTGCTTTTATTTCTGGAAATCCTTATGGTTATTCATTGGGAAAACAGCACGATTTTTTTTTTAAATTTAAAATGTAATGCTGATAGCTCTACGTCAGAATTATGTACACAGCCTTTCCTATMTTTTCCCCTCAGAATGACAATATTTCAAACAATTCTTAGCTGAAATATAAAAGGAAACACTTGAGTAGAAATCTTGCAGTCAGGGGTCCTTCCTTTTCTGCTGCATTTTGAAACTATGAAGTAGCTGTACTTTCTTCCACTTGCTCTGTCTCCAGCTTTTTGAAATTTTGTGTTATTTTTCTGCATTACATCTGATCTTTATTAGGATAATGAAAAAAAAATAAAAGTTTTTGTGGAACATGAAGATAAGCTTTTTTATAAAAGTGTTTTAAATAAAAAAAATTACAGGCTTGCTGTCTACACATAAAGACAAGATAGCAACAAGCCAAATACCAGAGTGTAACTCTCTCACCAAATTCTTTTAGACATTCCTTATGTAGAGGATTTAATGGTTAATACCAATTTTACTTACTCGAAGTATTTGATATTACGTAGCATTTTGATTCAGCAGAGCAATACGACAATAAACATAARTCACAATACAAGTAGAAACTGTGTGTAGCAGAGCATATTAACTGCAATACATATTTAGTTTACAATATAAATATGATTCTCATTGCCATTCTCTATAATATACTCACTATCAACATGGTGGGTATCCCCAAAATCTGGAAAGAAATATAAGTACTTAAACCACTTTAAGTCCATTATTCTCCTTTAATACTTGCTGATTATTTATTTTCCATACTGCACATTGAACTAAATTATTTATACAATAACCTCCTTCTTCTCCCTCCATAATGGACTAACTCAGGAAGACATTTATCATCTTTTGGTTAAATCCAGGGCAAACAGTAACAGCTGGTTGATTCACTGAGMTGATATAACTGCTTGATTAGGTCAGCTAATATAACCAATTGATCCAGTCAGTGGTTGTAGACACTAAGCTAAAATAAAAGCCAGCCCTKGTTCCCTTTGTGCTGACATAATTTCAGCTTTATTTCCAACAGCTGTGGTCAGCCCTTCCCCACAATTTCCCCTGAGATTAAAGAGCATATTGTCCTTGYCAATATTTCTTCCACTGTAGTGATTTATTGATCAGTCACACCAAGAAAGCAGAGTTTATTGGGAACTGCTAACTTGGCTGAAACTCCTGAAACAGGAAGTTGCCCATTTGAGTCCAACCATTCTAACAGATAATTCTTCCTGTTTTTAAAACAAAGAACTCATAAATATTTTTACTTTTCATTGCCATCATATTGCTTTCCAGGCATTTACTTTCCATTTTCCTGGAAAGAAACTAGGGAAATGCCTGGCCTAAATAACTCCAAAATGAATTCTATGATGATTCCAGGTGAAGTTACAGAATTTATTTCATTTATGGAATTTTTTTTCAGATATTGATGTAGAAGCACAGATACTACCTTGAGTTCTGCATAACGCTGCCTTTCCCACTTACTATTTCTATTTTTACAAGCATGTCAAGAGTTCTTAGCAGCTTCATAAAAAAGGAGTGAACTAAGTCACACTGTCTAAAACTTACATCAAGGAAAATGGTTTGCTCTGTAGCTTTTGATTTTATGACTCTTTCACAGTTGTTTTAACATTCTAGAAGCCCAGATATAGAAAGAATTTATGTGGCAGTGCCAAAGCTATTTTTCAATAGACTTCACAATCTTTGAAAATTGTATTTTTGAACCCCTTGTTTTTAAACAGTACTTGAGCTAACAGTGACTTGTTAAAATCCAATATTCCCAGTATCAAGGCACATGTAAATGATTTTGTACATCATTAGTAGTTTAATATTAAGGTTTTTCATTATTACTATTAATAAACCCAGGTTTCTCTCTTTTAAGTAAATGAAACAGTACTGGGGGTATCAGCACATATTAATCGATCCAACAGATGAAAAGGAACATGGGAATAAAAATTTCAGATAATAAATCACTGAGAATCTGACATCTTGTTGAAAAAAGAACTCCTCATAAAATGTCATAGTATTGTACCTAGAGGCAATGTTTGCTCTGTGTTATAGAAAAGATCCATTCCCATTTATTCTCTGACAGGAGATTTAAGGTAAGCAATCAGCCAAGTATGGCATGTATTCTCTGAAGGAGAGGCATTTTAGGTGGGTGATGCAGTTTTGATATACTATCTTCTTAAATCATAATGTTATTTGGAAAAGACTTGTGCACCAAAGACCCCTCCCCACACTTGTTTATGTACAGGAATGTACACACAGGAAAAAAATCTTTTCTTTCTCTAGAGTTTATTTATGCAAAAAAAAATCCATATCAAGGAAAATCAAAATCAGACTMAAAATGTAAAAACTAAATCTTCTTCTCTCCACAACATACTGACAGGATAGCTGACTAAGAAAGTGAATCCATTAGACAAAGAAGATGGCAAGATCTGACACAGCCACTTGATCAGTCTTCCCTAGAGGGATGTGGGGAGAGAGTCGGAAGTGTAAAAATGAGAAAACTCAGGAGCTAAGATAAAAAGAGTTTTGGCTCTTCAGGACCATCTGTAAAGATTGTATGTCCTGCCTTGTAGCTGGTGGTGACCCAGCTTTGGTCTGGCCCAGTTTGGTCTGACCTGCTGCACTGCTCAGGAGCTGGAGAGGTGTGGGAAGGGGTGATCTGGCAGGCTGTTGTGGTACTGGCCAGCTCTGACCATGTGCTGGAGGCTGCCAGGAGAGGCAGGACGGTCAGCAGTGCTGTCCCACACACACTGGGCAAGGGAGGCCAGAATGGTGCCCCGTCGTCCCGTGGACAGAGACAGTGCCAAATACACTAAGAGCACCCATCAACAGCCTTTGCCGGGCCACTGGCTCCAGCTTGAGGAGCTGTGGGTGGACCCAGGTCTCCCCTGCYGGTGCACAGTAGTCACACTCCTGCCTGGTGCTGGTGTCCATCAAGGCAGAACACCAGTTGGGTGCCTTTGGCACTACAGGAAAATCAAAGAAGGAGATGCTGTGGCCTGGAGAGGCAAACAGGTGAGTGTCTACAAGGGAAAATGGACCTAAGCAAGCAAGAGTCTGACAGTGCATATGAACACATGGGAGCAAAACTTGAGGGAGATAAAGGTTATAAAAACATCATATGTTACTAACATTTGTGGGACCAGGTCAACAAGATCTTATCACACTGCTACCTACAATTGCTCAAGACAACCTGTTCTAAAACAGAGACAGGCTCTAGATCCTGATGACCCAAAGAATTATGGCAGGATAGAGATCAATCACTGTCAACTCCTAAAGAGTAGAGGAGACATTTAAAACCAACATGTCCTCAGGAGGAAGCAAGAAATGGGGGGAAGGTCTTCACAATCAACATACTTAATAATCTGTGCAAAGAACCCTCTGCAAACTACCTCTATACTGACATCTTAGTGCCTGAACACTCACAGCTTGTTTATACGTGTTTTGRGGCTTGTGGGTATCAGACTGTGGGAGACTGAAATCAGTTGTGGTTTAAAATATGTTCATCTTTCTTTGCTATGAGATTTTACACTGAGCTACATTCCTGCTACAGTGTTGGAACATTATTTCCTTCAGGGCAGTCTGGAAATATTTATGTTTTCCACAATCTGCAAAAGATACGTATACTGCCGTTAAGTAATGTGACATTCGCCTGTGTAATTACAACCTCTGAGATTAAATGCTATGTTTGTCAAAACATGTGGTCATCTTTAGTGCTAAAATGCAAAAGAAAGCCAGCATTTTAGGACTGGGTTCATTTCATCCTGACATCCCTCACAGTTAAAAAAAAGAAGTCCAGGTTAAATGAAACCTCCAGAGGACAACAGTAGATGAATAGCTCATAATATTTCTCAATATTAGATTAAATGGAATTAAATTTAGATGCATAAATGTAGGAAAACAATTAAAATGCCAAAACATATACATTTAGAGCAATTTTTTATGTCCTACAATACTTGAGATTTGTGCATAGACCTGCTATTACTGACAYAGGATCTATGGGTATCCTTCCTGGTTTCAAGATGCACCTTCATAGATCTCCCATCAAGCAATGTCCACTGTCTTGTGGGAGTCCATGGGCATATGGGACATCCAGAAAGAGTAGGAACATAGTATCCAGCTGAAGATGGCATTGGCTATTGCAACATAGACTTCTGTTACCCTCCAGCCATCAACTTATCACTCTGTTTGAGAACACTGGTACCCTAYGCAAAAATCCCTATCAATCACCCTTTTAAACAAGCACTCCGCCCTTCAGTATCCATGTATCTAATCCCTGTTTTTCTGGTTTCCTTTTCTTGAAAATAGCCTGGTTGTTATCTGGAATCAACAGTTCCTTAGTTTTAGTACGTCTTTCACAGTACAAAGCATTCAAAACTCTTATTCTTACAGTAAACAGTGATTTGGCAGGATCCATGAAAAAGTCCTAATGTCCTCTAGCCATGACATGTATTTATTGTGTGACAGGCCAGCTGACTGCTGCCATAAACCTACTCTATTTTATATTACAAACCTTCTGGCATACCCCAGTTATTCATTATTAACATGGTCCRTAAAATGTATGAGAGATTTTGTTGCAGAGAAGAAACCATAGCTGTGCATTTTAAATTAATGAAACGACATACTTATATATAAGTATATTGAGTAAACATAAGGCTAACAGTTTATTAAAACTAAACATGTTAAGCACTCAGGCCTAAGCAACTGTTTTCTCCAAAGTTTTGGCAGAGAGTTCAGGCTATGCAAAGATGTCACTGTGCTTGTCAAAACATACTGTATTCTTGTTGTCACTGCAAGGAGTACATACACTGGCTGTTTCTACACTTCACAGGAATCATAAGTGTCTCCAGTTGCTGTTTCATCTTCCTTCTCCCATACAAAGGTTCAACCAGAGTGTACCTCATTGAAAGGTTTTGTATTTACCCTGACAAAAAAAAAGTTTACTGGAGTGATATGAGAGATACTTAAAAATAAGAAACCATACTGACAATGTCAAAGATTTTTAAAATCCTTTAAAAATCGTAAATTTAGATTTGTTTGTTACAAATACACTAAAATCTAATGCTGAGTTGAATCATTGCTACCATCTAGTGTGACAACTCAATGAAAGAATAAAGGCAGAAAGTTAATATTTTGATATTAAGATATTAAAAGCCTCCCACTCATACTTTCCCCTAGTGAAGAAAAGAGAGGGATAGGAACTGAATCATCCAATCAAGCATTAATTGCAATTAGTGAAAACTTCAGAGCAGAGGATGTATAGGCACTCAAGATAAGCACAGTGACAGAAGAGATCTCTTCACATTTCTACAGCAAAGACCATACTGGATTTGCATGGCAAGGCTTTGGGAACAGGAGAGCTACAAGGGTGGCTTTTGTGAGAAGCTGATAGAAGCTTCCATACTGTCCCACAGAGTCAGTGCCAGCCAGCTCCTAGCTGGACCCACCCTTGGCCAAGGATGAGTCCATCACCCATGGTAGTAATGCCAACATATGACAGCATATTGAGAAAGAAAAAAAAAGTTATTGCAGAGCAGTAAATGTAGCCAGAGAAGATGGGAGAGAGTGTATGTGAGAGAACCAACCTTGTAGACATAAAGGCCAGAGAAGTATCCCAGGTGCCAGGGCAGAGATTCTCCTGCAGCCCGTGGTGCTGACCATGGCAAAGCAGCCATGCCCCAGCAGCCCATGGAGGTCTGTGGTGGAGCAGAGGTCCACCTGCATCCTGTGAAGGACCCCCAGGCTCCTAAACATCATAATTATTATCATCATCACCAATATGACTACTACTACTACTGCTACTRCTAATTACTATTCCTATCCTCCTTAATATTAATATTATGAATGTTATTAATATTATTTTCCCCATCATCCTTTTAGTCTAACTGTAGACTGTTGAGTGTATTAAAGACTGTTTTGTGACTTCAGCCTTTCAAACTCATATTTTCTGCCTGTATAAATTTAACGACATATTCTTTTTGTAAAGGAAAACTGTTGTTTCATTTTTCTTCTAATCATGATTGTTTAGCAATCTATAAAATAGTTGCAGATATTTCTAAATCTTGTGAGCCATCCCATCTCAGATAATCCATTTAAATTTGAACCAGCCAAGTGTTAAGATCATCTCTCTTTTAAGATCTGGTTCCAAGACTTTTCAAGGTCCCTGAAAATCTTAATTATTTAGCAATAGTAAATGAATACACATGAACACAAAAATACTCACACATATATTTATGACCATGCATATGTGCATATATCTGTATTTACACACACACATTCACACGTGCATGTATTTTTCCAAACTTCTACTTATTAATATTTTCACACGTATCTAATTATGACAAGGGTAAAGGCAGTAACGAAATTTGTTTACTTAAATATGTTTCTTTTTTAGACTCTATCATGATTCTTATAATCAGCAGTTTCAATGCCTTTTTTGAGAAGCTGGAACTTCAGATATATAGATTGCCTTGAAAAGTTTCTGATATGCTGAGTCATATAGAATTCAAATTATATGTCTAGAAGTGACAAAATGGTGCTGCAGTCCAAAGAACATAAAGAAGCGTGATTGTAGAGTCTGAGCACTTTTAAACTGAAGTTGAGATCACAGAACATTTTAATGTTCTGAGATAGCTATCCAGATGGAGTATTATTAAACCTCAAAAGGAATTTTAATTAGAAATCTGAATATAATCAGTATATTTAGTGGAAGTTATACAAAGGAGTATTTTGTAATATAAAGGTTACAGTTGAACATTGAATAATTTATAAATATTACTTGTCAAGGTAAATACTAATACAAACAGTCATATTTATTAAAAAATATTGCACAATCTCTCCTTGGAAAAATAAGAAAACATTGTTTGAAAATACTAGAAATAATAACTAATCATAAAAAAATATTGCACCTATATGCTTGACATTCACCTAGCACTCTGACAGTGCTATTTGTAATACTGAAATTGCACAGATCAGCAAAGATATTTTCTGTCTGGAAGCCCCTGCAGTCCACTTAAAATGAAGATTCAACGATCACACCCTGAAAAGTAATGGATGCATTAAAGAATACCTTTATGTGACTATATGAGCTAGTTATATGCATTGGATGATGACTCTCAATGGTTTCTTCCTTCTGCTTCAACTCATGATTTAAAAATCTTTTAGAGTTTGTGTGCATATWTGCCAATTGGAATTTATAGCAAAATTTGAACTGATTTAAAATTAGGAATAACTGAGTCCTAATCAAAACCTGAGCTCTCAGATACAAGTTTAGTAATAATAATAAAAAAGGTATCAGCTCCTTTTGGAGCAATAAAGTCTAGTCTCCTGATTGGTACTTAGACAAAGTGAATTGCTGTGGAGCCTAAAATGTGTTTTAAAACTGTGTGGCATCACCTTACATTTTGAGCTTTGGAAATCTGCACTTTATTTTCAATCATATTAGGGAAAAATTGCAACAGCAGAAAGCGTTACTTTCACTCTTTACTCTTCCTAATATATTAATGTACTCAAATTTTTAATATTAATATTCATAATGGTATTTTAATACTAAACTGTAAAATCACATTTTTATTTTTATCCTGTTATAAATTGACAAAGAAATACTGGAGGAAAAAAAAGGGCTTATAATGTGATAAAGTAGATGATACGAAGAGCTCAGATTTATATATAACAAAATCCTGTTTAATGGTTAAACACTTATATTTATATTATGGTTCTAGTTTAAGCCTGCCACTAAAGGGAAGGGTTTAATTTTGTCAGACATTGTACTTAAACAGGAAAAGAGAGCTTATCTTTTTTCAGAAAAAAAAAAAAGTCAAATAGAGATTAAAAAATGTGGGTAAAGATAAATTACTTTTGTAAGAGGCCTAGGTGAAGAAATGTTSCTACTATTTTCTGATTCTAGATGAGAAAAGTATGGTAGAGGTCAAATGAAGTCCAGAAGAATCTGAGTTCACTTAACTTTATCAGAATGAAATTATTGCTCTGTAGCTGTCTTTGAGCAACTTAAAGRGATGTATATTCATGCTTAATATCAGTCTGTAAAAGGTTTTAACAATTAGTTGATTTCTAGTGGTGACTCAAAATGCCCCTTGTAAGCTTTCCATACCCAATATTTAAAGGCATGATAAAGCATAAGCACTTTGTTAGCAGCATGTTTTCTGAAACTCTTAACTCTTTCTATGAGACACATGGAAATGCAAATAACTATTACGCTGGGGAAAAAAATGTGTTTGCACCTAATTTTCATGTAAACATATAGCTTCACTTAAGTACCATGCCAAAGGAAGAAAATGCATCCACCCATTCAGTTATTAGACCACAAAATCTGAATGTGCCACAAGAACACAAATAAAATGGTACCAGAACTGCTACAACAAAGTTCCTTTGTCTCAGATTAACTTCACTATATCTGCTATGAATTTTTCTAAACCTCAGTGCATATCTTGTAATAGGCAACATTTAGTGACATATGTTGTAGTTACCATCATTTKCCCTCTATTTCAAGGCAGAGAATTCCATGATTGAGTGCATATTTAAAAGTCATAAGCAAAAGCTGAATAATTCTTTTTATCTCAGCTGCTGGTCTCAACTGAACTAACCTAGAGTATTCTAACCAACACTCTAGAGTAATAAAAAGTTGCCATATTCCTGAAGCAAACCATCTAAGAAAGTAATTTACTTACTTCCATGAGTTTAGTAACTGGAAATATTGAACAACACTATACTTAAGTAATTTAACATTCAGCAAATTGGGGATATTTCCAACAAATGAAGACTGARTAAGTTTGGAACCAAAACCAAATACTGATTAATTTAGTTGACTGTGGGACATTTTCACTTGGGGGGAAAACTCAGATATTGTAATAGTCTATGTTAGTTTTGGTTGGGATAGTGTTGATTGTCTTCAAAGGAGCTAGCATGTGGCTATATTTTGTGTTTGTGTTGAGAACTCTGTTGCTAATATAGAGATGGTGGGGGATGTTATCACTGAGAAGTGCTTGCACAGAATAAAGGACTTTTTTGTTTCTCATTTCATCCTGACAGCAAGTGGGCTGAGGGGCTGCAAGAAGCTGGGAGGGGACATGGCTGGAACAGTTAAAGCCATCTGACCAAAGGTATATTCCATGCTATATGGAATCAGAATCCTCGAAATGAATCATACTACATTCCCTAAATGGCAGGAATGTCTCTTAAAAATTAATGTTTTTTTCAAAGAAAAAAATAGTCTAGAGTCAAAAGATAAAAAATCTTCTACGGTATTTGTAATTTTTTTTTCAAATATGGGCTATTCTGCTGCACATAGAATAACACAATATTATCACATGAAAAGTGAATTGATTTCAACAGGTCTGCAAAATGAGTCTTCATGAAGAAGTCATGATAAATTCAATTTGTGTCATGAAAGCTATACACTTCCATATCCTTGTCATAAAGGTGGGTGGATGGATCAAAATGGAAGAAATAGAAAAAATTGCTTCTCTTTCTGTTCAAGGAACCTGGGTAAGACTTTTAAAGTTATGCTTATACCACATAAATTATGTATCCTGAAATAAAATATCTTCTTATATATATATTGTTCCATATCTGGCTCGAAATCAACTCTCACAGTGGTTTTCTCCCTGGGTTTTTTGGGGTTTTTTTTGTTTTGTTTTGGTGTGGGTTTTTAATTTGGTGGGTTTTTTTTGTGGGTTTTTTTTTTTTTTTTTGGGGGGGGGGGGTGTTTTTGTTTTAAAGAAAGATGCTGCTCCTAAAATAGTCTGCCATAAGTGCACTTTGGGCTCCCTCTCTAATTTGGTAATACCATTTGTACCCCCTCATCTAGGAATATATGATACACTAGCTAAGAAAAAAAACAGCTTTAAAAGAAAAACATATTCCCTTTTATGAGTTAGCAGTAGAAAACCAATTGATATTAATGAATGTTAAGTCTTATTTTCTAGAAATATTCAGAAGTCTAAATAGTGAAAGAATGCAACAAATAAAGCACACATATTTTCTGAAAATGTTAGTGGCTTTTAAGTTATGAAATTGGAAAAGACTGAAGAAAAGTAGAACTCCAGAGAAAAGACTTTCCTCTACAGCAATGTATATGGCAGGAAGCAGAGTTCATTTCACTTACAGAATATAATGTTTGAGAAAAGGAAAAATCATAATGCTCAAATGCAATTTAAACAGATGATTAACCTTAATATCTCTCATGTTATGAAAAAGAACAGAAAATTGGTTTTAACTAAGCTTTATTAGACAAAACTTAACAAAATGTTTATCTTTACTTTTGTCCTCATCCACTTAGATTTTAAGTAAAAAGAGACGTTGTGTTTAGTGTTCTTTTATGTACCTCAGTTTTAACCCATTTTAATGGAATTGCATACAGATAGAAGAGTATAAAATAATAAAACTTGTGTGACTTTCCCCATTGCAATTTTTAAAAGTAACTTCAAAATTTGTAAAGGCTTTCTGAGACACAAAGAAATGTAAAAAAAAAAGACATAAATTACATTATTTAAATTCACTTAAATTTTTAGGAGCTTTCTGGTTGTTCAGTAAGCTATTTGACAGAAATTGAGGGTGATGGTAAAGCAATTCCCAAAATATACTTCCACACAGTCTGAACACTACATTATAATGAAGGAGTTATAACCAAAAGGAATCTGCATGTTTTTAAAGTCTTTTAGAAAACAATATTAATGTCAGACAGAGATCTACTTCAAGGAAAAAAAAAATGAATTTGCTGAATGTGACAAGATCCCTGAGATAAGCTTATTCTTTGCTGGGTACAGAACCTGATGTCAAGGATGAAAAAACTCAAAGAAAACAACTGAAATTTAGCCAAAGTCCTAAGTATGAAGTATGAATCAGGAGATCCAAGAAGTTTCACATTTTTCTTTTCTGATTTTGATGATAACTACCTGAACTGTAAAGACATCAAATTTTATTAGAATATCCATCTGTTATCACAGCCCTCTTTTGGCTGACATGATCAGAAGGCAATCACTCATGCTGTTTTTTTTGTAATAACCAGGATTTCAGTAATCAGTTCTTCCAGATGTTCCTCCAAAGGGAACTGAAGGCTAGAGAAGATGAACTTCATGTAKCTTAGGGAATTACTTTAATAAAAGTCTCAAGACATGAATACCAAAGGTTTCTCAGTTGAACAATTAGTCCATTCTGGGTGCTAGTGAACTAATTGTATGGAAATGAAGTGCATCCCTGGAACCTGGATATGTCACCTTAATATATTTTATTTAAAATATGTGTGCCTACTCAAAATTCTGTTTCCTAATATTGATTATTGAGAAAGCTATTCTAATATTTTAGCAGACTTATCCTTTCCTTTCCAAAGCCAAAATTTATAGCATTTTGAATATTAGTACTCTGGTTTGAGTTTGAAACAAGTTTTCAAAAATAATTAAGAATATCCTTGATTTAGACCTTTGGAGGACTTTTCCTAAAATTTTTAATTGTACTGATTTTCAGGTGAATATTCTTCTCTGGGACCACGTTTAGTGGAATCAGTCCAAGACAAGAAAACACCGAATTTTAAGAGCTCCAACTTTATTTAAGACTTGATACAGAATCAGAGAATCAATTAGGTTGGAAAAGACCTTTGGGACCATCAAGTCCAACCTATGACTGAACACCCTCATATCAAACAGACCACGATACTTAGTGCTACATCCAGCCTTCTTTTAAACACCTCCAGGCATGGTGACTCCACCACCTCCCTGGGCAGCTCATTCCTGTGTCTAATCACCCTTTCTGGAAAGAAATGCCTCCTAATGTCCAGTCTAAACCTCCCCTGGCATAGCTTGAGGCTATGTGCTCTTGTCCTGTCATTAGTTGCCTGGGAAAAAGGTCAACTCCCAAATTTCAGGTAGTCCTAGAGAGCAATAAGGATTCCCCTGAGCCTTCTCTTCTCCAGGCTAAACAATCCCACCTCCTTCAGCTGTACCTTATAGCATTTACTCTCCAGACCCTTCACCAGCTTTGTTGCCCTTCTCTGGACCATGCTCCAGCGCTCCTTACTTGAATTGAGGGGCCCAGAAATGGACACAGGACTTAAGGTGTGGCCTCACCAGTGCTGAGCACAGGGGGAATTGTTAGCCCAGCTTTACCCAATTGTATCCCTCAGCCTGATGTAACACCTCTTCTGTGTTAGGATCTGTGCATCTGTGCTCAACCTTTGCTACAAGGGATCTGAGGGCCCTTGAGAATCCAAATATTATTTTCTCAGAATCCATTTTAGATTAGGCTTAAAATATCTCTTGAATAACACTTGCTGAGATCACTGGGTTTCTCTTTGCAACAAAAGGACTTACATTTTTAATTTACCAAGAAAAAAGTATCTCAAGTACCTTGTTCACACAAGTTTAGTAACAGAGACTGAAATTTAATCTGAACCAAGAGTAGCTTCTAGATAGTAAAAGGAAGGGATCAGCCTCTGTCTGTGGCTTTGAACAAGAGATAAGATAGAGATTCCCTACACCATTTTCCTAAATACAAATCAGTGTGAGCAACAACGATGACTGATACTTTTACACAGGTAGTTTCTCAACAGGAAGATAAGCAGACACATTATACTTCATTTTCCAATGAAGTGTTGGAATTCCAGTGTTGTTGCCATGAGAATGGTGACACTCTGCATGGACCACATGTGCAGTTCATGCTTAGTGCTAGAGGGAAATAAGACTTGGGAACATTTCACTGGTGCTCTGCATTAAGGTAAGGGCTGCCTGTAAGTCTGCCATTTGCAGATCCTTGACACAGCAGCAATGCTGCAACTCTAGCTGAGGGGAGTCAGTATTTATCCTGGAAATTTTGGATGAACCCATACAAATTTTTTTGCTTAACAGAGGAAGTGCTGCAGCACTCTGTTCCTTGAAGAAATTACTTTTGAGTAGATATGCAGCAGCAACTGGGAAAGAAGCCAGAGCATAAGGTGTCCTGCAGTGTTCTTGAATTAGAGTGAGTAGGAAATTTTACTAGACAAAAACAACTGTAGGTGCACTGAGACTAAAAGCTGAAGTCCTGAAAGACTTGTTTTTGTGGTAGTGATGTTTAACAATGCTCTAGCTCTGACTCTCAGTGGTGTACTTTAACTGAAAGGTAAAACATGAGCGAGAGCACAGGTGTTTTTCACACACCTAATAAGCAGCATCAATAAAACAATGTTTCCTAATTTTTTATGGTGAAAAGATGCCCAGAATAGTTGTATTTTCATGACTTTTTTCCCCTGCCCCCCCACTGGCACACTTGCATGTGTGGTCTTTCCTCTTCAACACAAACATAAGATGTTTGTTATGGAATCAAAACTGAAGGGAAAGCCTTTGGTCTTGAGGATCCATTAGAAAGCTTCATTTTTTTCCTATGTATTTTTGATACATAATTAATTGCAGAGGAATGGTGTGCCAAGAATTACCTGTCCTGTGTAAGAGAACACAATTCCCAAAGAAAAGCACAATTGATTTGAGACTGTAAATACTGGCATAAGAGTAGAGGTAAAAAAGAATGAATTAACTTCTAAGGTAGCTACTAATTTGAGACTTCACCAAGGCCACGCTGTACAAAGTAGAGATGTCAGCTTATTCTAGAACAGTTTGAGGGTCTCTAACATATTGCTGCATTCTCTCATCAAGACATGGCCTTATACATCTAAATATATCTGGCTTTCAGATATTTTACAAAAGTGATATTTTTAAAAAATTATTCCCTAAATTATCTATGCAATTATTCAGTTCTAATTTTYCCCCCCCAAAAAATGTAACGTAACCCACGTAGGATTTCTTTACCATTGCAGACTACACATGTGACCACTGGATTCCAGGGCTTCAAGCATGGAGCAACTATGCACCATGATTTATAAGGCTGAGTCCTATGATGGCAGAGAAAAAAAAAATCATAATTAAATATATCTCAAACACAGATTCAACAGGGATGAATTTACTTTAATCCCCCTATAAGCTTTTAGTTCTCCACTCTTTTTGCACCCCTAGAAATTACTGGAGGGTATCTGAGAAATGGTTGGTTTTCTGCAATTTCTACTTAAATATATGTGACATTTTAAGGCTTGCTTACAGCCACAGAAGCTATTAATCATCTACCTAAAATTTATCATCATAAGATAAACAGGTCCTCTAGCAATTTGCAAGAATCAGTCCCACCACTCTAGGAGCACTTTTTTTGAAGGCATGTGCATGTTTTTCTTTACTGAGGTTTAATACCTCTTGTAGCATAGATGCACTGTGGATTCAACATTTTTTAGTTTAATTTTCCCCCTGTAGCACAGAATTGTATAGAAAAGATTTATTATTCAGTGGTTAAAGGCAGACATCTTGCTACAAAGTTGAAACAAGAGGTCAGGCTTTTCGCTGTGCAAGCAAAAACACAAGCAAAGAAAATAGAAGCCTGGATCCTAATCCATTTTCCTCACTKCTTACATTTCTAGCATTACTTATCTTGTATCTGTGTGCATCTCAGAAACTGCATTTCTTCACATCTGTTCTGTTCTTCCCTCAGCACTCACTGACTATTATGGATTTTTCAAGCAGTCTCAGCACGAAGGGTAGGTAACACATCCTTTGGAATCTGGATCTCATCCTACTCTGTCTGTGGTTCYTGTACAGAAGCTTTGAAGTCTGGTGGCCTCATTGTCCACACTATAATCCCACAGGAGCGTCTCTAGTCCCAGTGCATTTYCCTCTCTCATTTCTCTCCAGCTGAATTTTTTGTTAACTGGCAGAGATACAGATAACTCTGCCAGACAGAAGTTTGGGCTATCACCCATGATATTCATACTCCTTTTTACCTACTTCCACTCCAGGTGGGATWCTTACAACAAACTATAGCTTCTTCAGATTTACAGATATCAAAGAAGAAAACTTAAAGTAACTGTTATTTATCTCCTGAGAAAGTTCTTGACACTTTTTACTTTTTGTAGGCACAATATCTTATCAAGGCAGGTGACAGATACTGTGATGAAGTCATACATCAAACCTGTTCCTCCATAAGGTAGTGGTAGTTTTGAGGGCCCTGATGCCACAGAATTACATCTACAATGTAAGACCACAATCCCCTGCAACACTGGGGATGTTAAGAGGAATTTGTTCATTTTTTTTTTCTTTCTAAGATTTTAGCRTAAATAATAGAGATTTCTATCCACATGTCTCTTGTTGCTTTCATTCTTAATTGCTAACACAATACATCAGGGAATTAAATCTGRAGTTGACTAATAGCATTATGTCAATAAAGGATTAAGCTCAGGAAAATGCTTCTTACCATATAATTTGAAATACATTTGCTCTTTCTGCTTTGTGGTGGTAGGAATTGTAATATTTGCTGGTGGAAGATTCTTTTCCATATAGCCTGTCTATTAAATATGTAGTCGTAGTGTCTTAGAAAAATGGAGAGTGGATTGTTTAATTTTCCTTAGAATGCAGCTATCTGGTCTGTCTGAGCACCAGATATTTGTTCYCTTGATGGTAAGATATTTTTATTAAAGTAGGTAGTAAGGATGGCRTTGAGAGCACCTGAGATCTTTGTAGAAGTAACTGAAACGATGGCCGTTATAAAYGAGGTGGTTTTTTTTGATTGTTTGTATATACATTCTCAGATACATTAACTGCAATTTATAGTGACAGMAAAGCCTAAAAACCTCTTTGAAACACATCATCAATCAAGCTGAAAATAGTTGTCTTTCATTTTAAAGTTGTTAAGCTTCCAAGCAGCTATCTTTAAACTGGTCCAGACATATATATAGATAGTATTCATGTTCATGATGTTACATATTCATTACTTTTCTTTAATTTTCTATTCTAAGCAGCATCTTTTTGAACTTTGAAATGTCAAGACTGTTCATTAGAATTAGTTCTCTAATAATGTCTACCACAAGGTCACAGTCATAAGCTGTTTTTGTGTCATTTATTCTGAATATTTAAAGAACAAACTTGAAAAACAAAAGGAATCATAGTATTACTTATAAGAATCTCTTAACAAACATTCTGCATAGCAGTCTAAACTGACTTAAAAATAGCTTTAAAACAGTTACAGAGAATGAAATAGGAAAGGAGCAAAACCAAGTGAATGAAGTGTGTTATTTCACTCCAACTCCACAATGTGTCTGTAAGTTAAATATTGTATTTATTGTTGTCCTCAAATAGCATTTAACAGACAGAGAAGGCAGAGAAAATTGCTGAKATGTAAAAGAAGAATAAAGAATTATTTCTATTCAAGGACAAATTAATAGATTTGTCTCTTCAGTCAGGAAAAATCACAAATGACCGCAAAGATGCTAAAAAAGCTTCTCTTTTGAGAGCTACTTAGTGAGACCRGTTGAGGAAAGTTTGTTTATTGTTTGCAGTACAGGAATATGTATGAATCTGGGGGTGATGGCTTAGAACAAAATAGAGAAGACATTCCTTTATGCAGTGGTCTACAGCTACCTGCTTCCCATGGGGAATAGCGTTCCAGAAGTTGTTTGGGATATAAAAATTTTATCTGGGTTCAAAAGTTTATTGAATGAAATCACATAGGAAAATGCAATATTTGGCTTCTGCTCTTTCTGAGTCACATAAAGCTGTTCTAAATCTGGTGGGGTGTACAGGTACGGAAATCATTAGAAGCCTGCCTAGATCTGACACTCCTCAGGTATCACTGCTAATCCAACTCAGAAATGGAACATGAATTTTTCACACTGATTTGGTAAAAAAAATTTTTATATTCATCTGTAATTTATAATAGGAACATATAGAAGACATTTTACTGTTTCTTTGCTAACAGTGTGATCAAAATCCAAGGTTGTTATATATAATTTTTTTTCTTCCCTCATTTGACTAAGAACTGTTTAAAAACATTAAACTTAGTTACTTGAAAATATTGGATTCTACTCTTTCAGGTCTCATTTTTAAACACGTAATATAAAACACACCCTTTTCCCTCTCTTCTTTTCTCTCTGTAATTTGATTTGTCAATGACATAAA
>QVAJ01000014.1:5016374-5059901 GCA_003546035.1 Mixornis gularis | reverse complement strand
TCTAAAAATAACCTGTCTCTAAAAATGCTTAGAATACCATGGATCAAGACAGTTATGATGCCTGATCCAGAGGGGAAAAAAAAAAAAAGAGAGAAAGGAAAAAAAAGGGCAAAAAGGACCCTTCTTGTAAATTAATGTTCAGTTTTGTAAATGTTTATCTGAAGTATTTATGCAAGAGAAAGGATTTAGTCCTTTGCATAACCAGAATTATAGCATATCCTAYTCCATAAGCATCTTTTAAATGGCTAAGAAAAATAAAACAGTTCTAAAAATTGCAGGAAARGATACAATCATCAATTCATATATGAACACCCATATATATGAGCATTATAAGAAATGAATGTGACCAAAAACCCAGGATAATTATTGTAGAGTGATATAAGGCAACATTATGCAAAATCATTCACTTTCCAATTCTTGCCGATGCTTGTCTGAATACACAAAAACAAATTCTAAAAAGAAGGAAAATATTTGATAAAAAGGACAGACAGAAATGGGAATAAATAAGAATATTCACTTCTTTGTTCTGTTGTTGAACACATAGCGTTGTTGAATCTATGTGATCCTGCCAGAACATATTTTAACGTTTTCAGTGAATGTATAGTTACATCAGATAATATCACAGTAGTTCTCATACTCATCAATTCTATAAAGTTATATTCCTGGCTTCTGCAGAGGAGGATTCATTTAATTGCAAATTTTTCTTGTCGTTAGATTTATTTTAATTCTTTTTATGTATCTTTTTTAACCAAGAACAGAATCAATGCTTCAATGAAATTGCCAGTTTAAATCACAAATGTTGGCGGAGTTGAAAACTGTGGTGAAGAAAATACACTAAAAACAGAAGACGTGGAGAGCAGGGTAGGAAAGATGTACGTCTTTATAAAAACACCATTATAAACTTTGTTATTCCTTGGCTATATTCTAATTGTTCCTTGACCCATCCTTRTATTTGTAATTATGTGTCCTTTTCTGCTAGACAGTTCTGTAYATTTGCTATTCTACAGGTGAAAAGGTACTTTTCAACATCTATTCTRCATTGTTTTTCTTTCATTTCCACTTGTGCTTACTGAGCTTGTCATCTGAAATCATCTGGAARTAGTTTCTTTTGCAGTTATTAACCACTCCATTTAACGATGTGGGCACTTTAACACGGCCTTACCCTTTTCAAGTCATCTTTTCTTTTCTTTTGGTCTGAACAGAAAATGACTTTCAAAATATCTGCAATTATTATTTTCAGGAGGGCAATATTACTGTGATTACTGCAGAAGCTTCTTCTCAAATACATGAAAGTATAGAAGTGCTGTGATGACAAATCACTCTGATTAATCAAAGATATAATCAACATATTTTCACATATTAAAGCACTCGTCATTAGCAGGTAATCTAATCAAGGAAACAAGGAGAGTTTTGTTTTGGGTTTTTTTTTAGATTAATTGGAATTATTTCCTCCATATTGTTAGTATCTAAATCAATTATTGGATTAATAATAGTTTCAATTATTAGGATAAATAATTCTGAAGGTAAAAGCTTTACTTCAAAGGCTGAGAAATGTTTAGAACATTTAAAGCATTTATTTTTTTTTCTGTTTATAGTTGGAAGGCACACAATATTATCTGAATGTAAAGGACCAAAATATTTTAAAAACAGACTTCTGCTTATAAACATTAAGGGAAGAAAATGTAAAATCAGAGATTTAAAACAAAAACTAATCACAGAATCACAGAATCACAGAATCACAGAATCACAGAATCACAGGATCACAGAATAGTGAGGCTGGAAGGAACCAATGGGTCCAATGTTTCCTAGTAAAGCACATTGACCTAGAGCACATTGCACGGGTGTGCATCCTGGAGGATTTTGAAGGACAGACTCCACAACTGCTCTGGACAGCCTGTTCCAATAATGTCACCCTCAAAGCAAAATGATTTTTCCTCATATTCATATGAAATTTCCTATGTTACTGTTTCTGTCAGTTGCCCCTTGCCCCATCACTGGGCACCTCTGAAAAGGTGTGCTCCCATCCTCTTGACACCTGCCCTTCCGTTATTTGTGTTCTTTGATAATGTCTCTCTTCTCGAGGCTGAAGAGGCCCAGCTCCCTCAGCCTCTCCTCATGAGATGCTCCAGTGCCCTACACACGTTTGCTGCCCCGTGCTGGACCTGCTCCAGGAGCTCCCTGTCTCTCTGGTACTGAGGTGCCCAGAACAGGAGACAGCACTCCAGATATGGCCACATCAGGGCTGAGTAGAGGGGCCGTGTCCGGTCCTGCTGTAACAAGGGAGCTGGGGAGGATTCTTTTTGATAGATTTCTCAGACAAAAATAAAGCGCAAACGCGGCAATATTACATCTGAGAACTGATCATTAGTAAAGATAGGTGTTCCTACTGAAAAGGGGATAGAGAAGGGAGCAAAGAGGAGAAAAGATAGAGCGAAACAGAAGACAAGGGACAGCGTTACCGCTGTACCCCAGGCGCCCTGTTGGCATCAGCGCGGCAGATGGAGCGTGTGTGCTGCGAGCTGCGGTGAGTCTGCGTGGCTCCCGCGGAGGCTGGGCGCGATTTCCAAGCAGCAGCCGGCTGCGTGTCCCTTCCATGGGTGAAGAACGGGCTTCCACGGGTGAAGAACAGGCTGCTGTGGCTGCTGCCGTGCCCACGGGCGCACTCGGGGCAGCTGCGGCTCTCAGGGCCGGGGCGCGGCGGCGGCTCCGTGGGGACACAGCGAGACGCGAGGGCGTCGTGGCCACGGGCTGCCTCGGGGAGCGGCAAAGCAGCGCAGGACAGGTGCAGACGGGGAAGACAACCGTGGAAGAAGCAGGGAGAAGAAGGCGAGGCCGAGATGGGAGGCCAAGCTGACCCTCCAGGTGAGTCCCCCGCTCCCTCCAAGAAAAACAAAGCACAACGACCCCAGCTGTGTCGCAGTTCRCTGCTTTTGTGTGCTCAAGCTCTTCCCATAGCCCGATTTCCCTGGCAGTTTTCCCGGGCGGTCGGGGATCTGCCCCGCTGGTCAGTGCGAGGTCGCTTTGCAGCCCGATCGTGGAAGTGTCTCTGCCCTGATCGGCTGTCAGGCGGAGTGTCCCCGGGGACATGGACGTGCACAGCCCTTATAGCAGTTTTTCACCTCATGTATAATGTGTTGAGGCATAAATAAAAATCAGACTGGTCCCTCTCGAGCCGGATCACTTCCGCCGACCTGCTGGCAACGCTTTTCCTGCTGCACCGCAGGATGCCATTGGCCTCCTTGGTCCCGAGGGAACACTGCTGGCTCACGGACAGCTCGCTRTCCATCAGCACCCCCAGCTCCTTCTCCGCAGGGCTGCCTTCCAGGTCGGCCCCGAGCCTGTGCTGGTGCCTGGGGTTATTCTCTTCCAGGTGCAGGACCTTACATTTGCCTCTCTTTAACTTATGTTCTTTTCTGCCCAACTTCCCATCTTGTCTAGGTGTCTCTGGATGACAGCACAGCTTTCTGCTGTGTCAGCCACTCCTCYCAGTTTTGTGTAGTCAACAAACCCAAAAAAGGGTACACRCTGGTGCAGCTGTCTTCTCAGTTGCTCCAACTGCTCTTCCTTTTCTGAGGAATAATAACTATGAAGAGATGAACTGTGAACAGGATAGAGATAACAATTTGGCTGTTCTGAGTGCGTTGCTGTGCGTGAGGGGAACCTCAAGGGGGGCTACAATTATTACTGTTGTCAACAAAGTGAGATTAAAATTGCAGAAGATATCTGATGTCAATTGGGACACCTAAGGAAGGTGTCCCAATAAGAAGGTTTGTAACTAGTAGAAGGAGAGGAGTGGAAAAAAAAACCCACAATTTTTTTGGAAAATATTTAATTAAATTGTATTTGAAGTTATTCCTTCTCTGCAGTCCAGCATGGTGGAAGGATATTGTTTGCCACAACTGCTAAAACTAAAAGCAAAATATATTTCTGTCAGATGGTCCCAAACTGCTGATAAAATTTTCAAATTAAAAATGAAGTTTTAGTTTCTGGACACACCATACCCCATGTTGTATGAAGCATCAGTTTACTTCACACATTTGATAAGAGTACCATAATGAATGCTTAATTTGGAATAATGTTAAAAGTCACTAGAACTAAGAACACAGTTGCAGTTCTTGTATTCTGTTTTTAATTGTGATGAGTGTAAAATTAAAACGCAAATTAAGACTAATTWAAAAAATTGTAATTACCTTCAAAATATATATTAAAAAATCCACACAGAAATGTATTAGAAGGAATAATTAAGGAATCTGCAATTCCTTTCCAGGAAGCGAAAGGGGACAGGGAAAGTGAAGAGGAAGGCAAAGGAGAAGCAATATTTAATAAAACTTTCAAGCCATGTAATTCCTATTTTGCTTAATTCATCTCATATCTAAGTAAAATGTTCAAAGTTTTGGGTGTTTTTGTTTGTTTGTTTGTTGGTTTGGTTTTGTTGGGGTTTTTTTATGACAGAGGGTAAATCTAATTTTTATGATAAAACCTCCCTTATGCCTTGGGATATGCTAGCTTATGGGTTTCATACTTAATGGTTATTGACTGTCTAGCCTTATTTGACAGGCAATACCAAAATGTTCAATGGAAAAATTTTGCAATTCATTATTGAACTCATTATAATTTCGCATTTCCAACTATGATAAATTTTGTACATAATCTTATTTTGCATAATTTGTATTTTTATTCATGTTGTATTAATATTGGACTTGAGTTAGTATGTAATTAATAACAATGTATGGATTCCTCTTCAAAATCAATAACATCCTTATCTCCTTCTAGTATATTTGCTACTTCATGTTCATTTATTTATTCAATCACTAGAAAGATTTTCAGGGTATATGTCTCTTCGACAAGAAACTTTACTGTTCGTGTAATTATAAAAAGCTGTTGACAAAAAAAAATATGTAGTGGTTTTATTAAATATTCTTCTTAAAAGAGAAATAATGACGCAAAGGTGGAAGGGAAAAAGAGGCAGAAAATCTTGGCAAAACTAGGAGGAACAAATGGGCAAAATATTGGAAGGAAGTTAGTATCATAGCAGCTCAGACTGCAGGATTAGTCTAGAGTTAAATCCTTAGCTTGTATTAGAGGCTGATCCACATATAATACTACACCATGGACAGGCTTTTTATAGTTCATTCAGATGGGAGCACTATTGGTCAGAGCTGGTTTACTTGTTAATAAGAACTTTGATGAATCTAAAATATTAGGTATGTATGCATCTCATCCATGATATGGAATACACAAGTAAAGATTCCTTTTTTCAGTTCTACCACCTGCAAATATAGAAAGGAACTTTCTGTAGAAACTTAAGCATCCTTAAACTTAAGAAACTTAAGAAATTTAAGTGTCCTTAAACTCAGTAATAAACTATGTCATTGAACATTTTTGAAAAATAAAAAATTATTAATTTGATTAATATAATCTATTTTTGCTAAAATTTAGTAGCTTAGATTATAACTTCTAATTTTCCAAAGTATTGGGGCTCATTTGTTTGTTTACACTTGTCATTTTTGTGGTCAGTATTGCAGCACTTCCCAGAAGCACATGTACAGATATGTTTTTCATAAGCAGGTGAGTACAGCCCTGCATCCTGAGGAGTAGCAAAGGGGAGGAAAAAGAAAAAATGATGGAGCTGTCTTAAATAAATTTTATCAACAGAAAAAAAAAAATTACTAGTGAGATCCTAACCTGTCTTTGTTGAAATTTGTCTTTGCAATGTGAGTTCAGTTAAGCCTTGGAGCAATCCAGGTGGATTGCAATCAAACTACATCTGGAGTAATTCCTACTCAGCATGAACAAGACTGAAGGCAACAAGCAACAGCTGTTCTAAATTGCAGCTTTCTAGTAATGTTACTGTATTTTTAGGACATTATAAATGAACAGTTTATACACAGTAGTATCACATAAATTTATACTACTACTACCCTGAACAAAGCTTAGTAAAGGGGTCCATCTTAAAGTAATACTAAATAATACTCTCTTATTTGAACACTATTAAACTCCAGTATTCTTATTTTTAATCTATTGGCATCTTATTTCCCTGGAAAACTTGGGTTCTTTCCTACTGAGGGTTCTTCTTTTCATGTGCACAGTGAGCCGCTGACTAAAAGGAGAAATTGAATTTCTTTATCACTGAAAAGTATGTGACTTAAACCGTCTAGCCATAAAGTGCAACTCTGATCTCTGGTAAAGGTAATGGAGAGAAAATTTGTTACTTCATATTGTTAAAGTCAGGATTCATTTAAAGTACCTGAAATCCATGGAATGTTCTGATTTTAATATTTATGCAAAATATTAGTGCAAGGAATTCGGGTGGGGTTTTTTATTTGGTTGGGGTTTTGTTTGTTCAGTTTGTTTGGGTTTTTTTAAGTAATTACTTATTATTTTAAAAAGACATTCTAGCATCTTCTGTAACTGTTTGAAACATCTTCTGTTTCTGAAATGTTTGATGAAAGAGGGATTATATTGCACTGGGCAGCTGAAGAGGACTCTAAAAATGAAAAGTGTTAAAAAGATTGGAAGGAGTATGTGTGCCTGATAACTGAAATATGATGTTGACATTATTGTACATCTGTGAAGATGAGGTCTAACTTGGGGTCTAACAAGTATCCTTTGTCATTTCCAGATGTTTGTCCATTGCCTTTTAAGAAGTACCCAGAGCACCAGGGTGCTATCAACACCTTTCCAGCTGCCAGTGCAAAGCACAGTACTAAGAGGGCTCTGATGGGAAAATGAGCTCCAACTCAGCCAGACCCAACACAGAAGTAAAAGAGATTACCGGGAGATGTAAAGAATATCTTAGGTTGAATATTAGTTCAACAGCATATTACAGTGAAACAAATACGGACATGAGATGATAGCAAGTTATTTACAGTGTTTCTTAAGGGACAGTGGACACAGCTTCAGAATAAAATCAATTATTGTTTGACAAAGCTGCTGGAGATTGACGTCTCCAAAATCTTTAGGACCCAGGTGAGTTCTGTATCTGCAGTCTTCCCTTAGATAGGCAACTTATTCCCATGGGCTGGGTCCTTGAATGCCCCAAGAAGCAGCCAATTCAGTGTCCTCAGTTCACTGAGTAAGTCACTGGGGTTCTACGTGTTATTGTCTCTCTTCTGACCAGGTCTTTGTTTAATGTAATTATCATGTTATCAGATAACCTGACAAAGGTTACAGAACACTGATTCAACACAARTAGACACAATCATGCAAACTGAGGTGGTGACAAAACCAGCAGGGTTAATAAATATTGTTAACAAGAGGCACTCAAGTTGATTGCAGAGCTGATAGCTATGACTTTTGCTGCTGCAGAGGAGAGGAAAAGGGAAACCACAGGTTGGAGGGAAAGGTTGAGGACATATAAAATACATATACGAATTGAAAATGCACTAGAAATTGAAGATCAGTAATGTGTGGTGATATCATCCTAAGTTAGATGACAAATTTAAAAAAATATATATTCTAAAATATATTAAGGAGCAAAAGAAAAGTACATAGAATTTAAAGATTTTGTGGCGCATCACAGGGCTAATGATGCTAATGGCAATAAGGTTCATGCTTTTAAGACTGCTCCCTTCTCCCTATATCAGATGCTAAAGAGCTGCTGGTGTTTARGTGAACCATACCATGATATATTCGCTCATTAATGAGGAGGAAGAGAAGAGCGAAATACCATTTTTTCTAGCGTATATTTTCAGAAAAAACTAAACAAACAGATAARTATTTGATAACCTTTGCATATGAAAAATTTTAAAGCCAAAGGACATAAACTGGGGRGTAATATGTGTATTATATTTACTTTATGGTACTGATTCTGTTTCCTTTATTTTCTCCCCTCACATGATGGACTGTATTTTCTTCTTCCCATACAGACACTTAGGTTATTTTGATGATGATGGAAGTCATAAATAAAATGAAATATATGTTTTTGGGCAGTTAGTTAATGCTAGTTTAAAAATRTGATTCTGGTAGTTTCCAGATTCTATAGAAATTATGTGATATCATAACTCTCTCTTTATCTTCAGAAATGTTCATGTAATGAAAATTTTTGCAAACAGGAAAACACTTTCTGTTCGATGTGTAAGACAAGCAAAAAATCAAAAATCTGCTTAGAAAAGAGGATTTTTTTATGAGCCATACAAAATGATTTAAAATAAAAGGAAGATTCTCTGCTGCAACAAATTACTTCTAATAAGCATTACATTACATGAAACACAAGAAAACTAATAGCATTTTTAGTAGTTCTACTACTTAGAAAAAAAATTCAAAAATAAGGCCATAAAGCRCACAATAATGAGCACAGGCAAAATTAATCATTTTGGTTTGCTCAATATCTTGATTGCTAATAAAGTTTAATGCTCAACAACATATTAAACAAAAAAGAGAAACTATGCACAGGCAGTATTTTCTACTGTAAGAGCAGAAAATTACTCTAATGATTACAAATTTAGGTTTTCAGAGCAATGTCTTATGTACACTGTTGTAAATTTCTGTAGAGATGTCTTCTAAAGTTGTGATAGTTAAATCACAAATAATTTTATACATGAAAGATTAAAAATAATACAACACAAAAAATGCCATATTTTAATGTGTTAAGCCAAATGCTGGGATGAGAGATGCATACTTTCATAACCGTACTTACTGTGGGGTCTAAATTCACAAGTGTTGGGAGGTAAAAATKTTGCTGTGCCAGGAAACCCATGAATTTCCTGTATCTTTCTGAGTTACAACAGTTTGACTCTTGATTTTGACTAAAATTTTGACTCTCGATTTTTCTTTGGCCAGAAGTTAGAAATCTTGTGATAAACTGATTCATAAAGTGACATTGAAGAGATTCATTAAAATCACACTAAAAAAACCCAGTTGCTTTGTTTTTACACTATAAAACCAAACATGTTGTGGTGATTTTTCAGTGACACTCTTATTCTGCAGATTTCAGCATCAAAGATGTTTTGAAAGCTCACTAATAGCTGAATATGATTGTTGTTCCAAAGTACTGAAAACTCTCAGTCAAACAAGCATGGATCACTTGGATCATTGCATCATAACAGCTTTTTAGTACTGAACCAGCAGCTTCACAGAAGCCCATGTCAAAGTATCACCCCAGGGAAGAGCCAGTAAAATCAGGTATTCAGTAGCATATCAGAATTAGAAATAATAAAACTGTACCACAATAAGACAGAGACAGAAAGTAGGATTTTCTGCCTCATGAAGTCATTCATAGAGTAAATGTAGTTAGTCAACAAGCAGATGTCTATGGACTTGATATCATCTAATCAAATTCAGATGTGATAGTTATTCATGGGGATGTAAAAAGTACAGAAAAAAGTGTCTGATCTTCTCACACAGACCTTCTCGACATTTATTTTATTAATAGTGTTAGCCCTGATTCCAGACACCAGGGTTAAATCATACATCTCTCTTGAAACTGTCATTGAAGTCATGGAYCTGTGAATTCACTTGCACCATCCATTCTCAAGTCACTTTGCTGTCCTTCACTTTCTCATATTTTTTTTTCTTTTTCTTCCACTGGTCAGGAAATCCACAGAGGAACTCTTTAATCTTCATTATTTTGAGTACTTTCACATTTGCTGTGATTTTTATCCCGTCGGTTGAAAAACCAAACAATTTGTGCAAAATGAATGATGTGCTATGGATAATTTTACTACTTTTGTCAGGAGCCTTTTCAACGTACATTTCATATTTTCATGTTTGTTTTTTTTTTATTAGACCATGCTTCTTTTCTCTCTATCCATCTCATTATTTTCCTTTAATACCAACTTACATTCAAATAGCCTTTTCCTACTTTTGACATAATTCTTAAATACATTTAGGTGGGTTTTTTCCAACTTTTTTTTTCCCCTGGCTTTAGAACATCTTGCTACCCATTTTTATTTTTATTTTTCCTCAAAAATTAGCCTGCACTCAACACCTACCCTTCTCATTTACCAAAACTTCTCACCTTTTACAAAGAATTTCTCATTTTATTCATTGCTACTCTGTTTTCTTTCTTTTTTATTTCTCTTTTACATTTTTATGTGAATATATTTTAAATTATTCTCTATTTCTCCAAGAAAATAGTTCTTTTTTTAAAAAAATTCATATTTGTATCTGTGTGTCTTCATTATTTAGGGATCTATTCTGCTTTTAAGTAAAAAGAGTCTAAATATTTTCTTTACCATGAAATCAGATGTTTATGCTCTTTTCTGATGCTTAATTATTGTTTTCTGTATTCTTTTTTAGACATATGAAGATATTTTCTATATTCCTCAAGGAATGTGGTTCCACAGGACTCGCCAAAGACATTTCCCTGAGACAAAGGAGTTTTAATAACTGTACAGATCTGGAGAGACTTTTCAGCTGTGGGATTCATGATTATATCATGGGAGAAAAACTTACGTGAACCCTCTTCCACCTTAGAAGAAGAAGGGAAGGGGGATAATAGAAGCACCAAGATTTGAAAAGACCCAGTAGTCAAGATGCGGCTTCACCAGTGCCAAATACAAGGGGACGATTCCTGCCCTGGTCCCGCTGGCCACACTATTGCTGATGGAGACCTGATGTCRCTGACCTTCTTGGCCACCTGGGCACACTGCTGGCTTGTGTTCAGCTGGCTGAACCCCCAGGTCCTTTTCTGCTGGGCAGAATTCCAAGCACTCTTCCCACAGCCTGTTGTGCTGCCTGGAATTGTTGTGACACAAGTGCTGCCTTAGTACTTTGTTTTATTGAACCTCACACCTTGGCCTTAGCCCACTGATCCAGCCTGCCCAGATTTCTCTGCAGAGCCTTCCTAGCTTTCAGCAGGGTGACACTCCCACTCAGCCTGGTGTCTTCTGTGAAATTACTGAGGGTGCACTCAATCCCCTCATCCAGATCATTCATAAAAGTATTAAACAGGACTGGCCCCAACACTGAACCSTGGGGAATCTCAGCAGTGACCCTCCACCAACTGGATGCAGAAAAATTCACCACAATTCTCTGGCTGTCCATCCAGTTCTTAACCCAGTGAAGAGAGCACCTCCCCAAGTTGTGGTGAYGCCTTGGAAGGCTGACCTGAAACAGAGGCTGGACAGAGCTAGAGAATAAAGTAGGTATTTATTGAAAGGCCTCCAGGATCCACCTTGGGCAGGACAGGAGCCTGACCAAGTCTGCACCCAGGGTGGACTAAGAATGGTCACAAAAATGGCTGACCCGTCACAAGGTCTCATTGTTTTATCAGTTTTGGTCCATTTGCATATTGGGGTTTAATTGTCCAATTACAGCTTCAGGTTGTGAGGTCTCATCCTTCTTGTTTTCTCTCTTCAGTCCACCGTTGTTTATGCTGTTGGGCTGAAAGTTGTCCTTGGTTCTCAGCAGGTAAAGGATTTGTTTTGTCTACCTAGTCTGTGAAGAGAGCTTTCTGGCACTTAATATGGGGCTCAGAACTACATCCCTAGGCAGAACAGAATCTGCAAATATGAAAGTTAAAGCTTAAGGCATCAGTGGGCTGCCAACTTTTCCAGGAGAATGCCATGGGAGACAGCGTCACAGGCTTAACTGAAGTCTAGGTACATCCACAGCCTTTTCCTCACCCACTAGGCAGGTCATCTGGTCAGAAAAGTAGATCAAGTTGGTGAAGCAGGATCTGCCTTTCCTAAACCCATGCTGGCTGGGCCTGCTACTCTGGTTGTCCTGTGTGTGCCACAGGATCGTACTCAAGGTAATCTGTTCCATAGTCCTTCATAGCATCAGTCAGGCTGATAAACCTGCAGTTCCCTGGGTCCTCCTTCTAGCCCTTCTGGCGGATGGTGTCACATTAGCCAGCTTCCAGTCTTCTTCCCAGCTGATCTTCCCAGCTAGCCAGGACTGATAATAAATAATGGCTTGATGAGCTCTTCTGCTGACTCCCTCRGTATCATCAGGTGAATTCCACCCAGCCCCATAAACCATTCCAACCCTCTGAGTATCTAAGTGGCACAGCAGGCCACTGACCTCTTCTTCCTGTTTTGTAAGGGGTCTCTTCTACTCCATGTCCCTGTCTATCAGATCAGGSATTTGCTTGGCCTGAGGATAACTGGTATTTCTCTTAAAGACTAAGTCAAAGGAGGCTCAGAAATACCTCAGCCCTTTCCTCAGCCTTGGTAACTATATTCCTCTCCTTGTCCAATAAAAGAAAACTGTAAGATGATGTGTCTCTTGGCTCTCATGTCTCATCCTCTTCAGAGTTATCACTAATCAAGTTCTTCACCACATCATCATCTCTCCTTTGATTTTCCTCCTGGCACACTAATTATCATCTATTACAAATGTAAATCAAGCTTGTAGCACTGAAGTATACTTAACATGTTGCATATACATGAATTGCAATATTTTATCAAGGATGCTCACTCCTAAAAATAATTTGTATGTAACATTTAAAACCTGCTCTTGGCATTTTAAGGACTCTTCTTCAGTAAGCTCTGCAGAACCCAGGGAGAAAATGGAACAACTAGGGGGAAAAATAAGCCCTTCTCACTCTTTTTTAATGAGTTTATGGAGAATATTGTCATTTCTCTCCCTAGCAAGATGCCATGCTGAGAGCTAGAATAGAGAGCTGTTGAATAAAAAGTGTATTTCTTTACAGGAAGTTTTAAAAAACCCCATTGGCTTTTTCAAGACCTTAATAAAAGAGCAATTAGCTCAAGTCTTTATAGTCACAAGAGCAAAGGTTTCTATATCATGGATGAAAAAGAATTTTCTCTACTCAATGCATTTCAGGGGTTGTAAAATATACCCCTTGCCGTTATTGCAGAGGTTTTACAATATTGTCTGCTGATTTCAAAGTTATCAGGATCATATTTCAAAAATAGTCAGTGGTGTGTAATTATGAACCAGTTGCTTATTTCACTATTCCAAGTGTCATTTAATTTTATCTTGAAAAAATTCAGTGTTCATGAAAATACTAAATAACGAACACATTGAARATACATAAAATTACTCTGTGGTAGAGGTTGATATGTTTTTTATATTAGTAGCTCATGTTTTGTTTTCTTTGGGATTTTTAGGGTATTTTGTAGTTGAACAGACCCGTTTACTGAGAAATTCTTYTTTCACAGTCCCAAGTAATTGAAATGTGTCTGCTCAAAAGACAACAGGAATTTACCATTTTGACATACAGAGGATAATTCACTTATGGGGATTTTTTTTTTGTCAAAAATTAAAGATGRTCCTAAGATCTGTTTTTATTATCATGACCTGTCCCAGAGTTCTTGTTTGGCCTTGGACAAATTCCAGTGAACTCSACGGTACTCCAGTTAAGCTTTGGTTTTGCTAAACCTGAGTTAACTGTTATTCTAAAAAAAGTTTTCATTTCTCCRGAGAGTTCTTTCATGATTATACAGGCCACACTTTGATTTTTCTCACATCATCTAACCAGTAAATCACACTGACTTAGGTGAAGATTCCATTAGGTTAGCCTATCAGATAAAAACTCAGAGAAATATAAAACCTYCTGTAGTGCCAGATGAAAGGTTAGGTAATTCACTGGCTAGTGGATCCACTGCTTGAATAGGAATTTTGGAAATCTGGCTGATTCTAAGTAGTCTTATGGCCTCTTTCTTAAACTCAAGACTATCTGAAATTTCAGGATGTGATGCTTCTCTATCTTCATTTTTGTAAGCTACTGCTTTGGAGTCTCACAAATCAGGGAACCTAGGAATTTGGCCATTCTTATCAGGATGTTTTCAAAGCCACAGGACTGGCTTTTTGAAGGAACACCATGTTTATTTGTCTGGGAAGGAATTCAGACCAGAGGGATGCCCCAGTTACCCTATTAGGTGCCTATGTACAAGACTCAGGTGGCCAGGCATAGGAAGAGAGATTTTTTTTCTCCATGACATGGAAAAGGAGACACWTGGTGGAGGTTTTCAGGTGACTTCTCATATGACTATTCATACATTTTACCTGCACATTTTATGAAATAAAATGCACAAGCAAAATACACAGAGGATTAAGAGAAACGTTGTTCTCCTTGAGGAGAAATTTTATCATTGGAACAGGAATTAAAAAACCCCAAACTTCTTCATATAGTCCATCACTGGTAAACTTTAATTTCATTAAGACTGAGGGTTCTTTTSTTTGAGAAGAGAGTCATGGTTGTTGGTAGATTCTTCTTCAAGTACTCACTACATATCGTGTGGGTGCAAGTTTTGAAGAGAATAGTCAGCTCTATTAATTAAAATTCAGTACTGCGGATATGCTTAATTTAAAATCCTTTAGAAAATTATGCACAGTTGGTTCATGTCCACAGATTTCTAAGAACTTCTTTGTTACACAGCTGCTGCAATTTTTATTTCTAGTCAATGATTTCTTTCATAATAAACTCAAGCTTTTAAAGCAATTTGGTAAAACTGTAAAATGTAAAAGGACTGTAGCCCTCATAAAAAAGCAGCGATAACACAGAAAATTGCTGTGAATGATGTTCTGTCACGTAGGTGATAAAAAGGAATTAGAAGCAAGTGCWTCATCGATTGCTGATATAATCACAGAATCCCCACTCTGTACTCTGGAAAGTAAGCAGCTGACAGTCTGKTTAAATCATTATCATTATACAATTAGTATTTTTGCAGCTTTAAATGTGAGGCAAACACAACTTTAATTTAAGGCATCAGGAAGTGAAACCAAAGACTGCAGAAGGGTCCTAAGGAAAAACTTGAGGTCCTGCATCACAAATGGCTCTTTGGTCTTGCAGGGGTTTTCCCTTTGGCATATCAACCCCMCAGAACCCTTCAGCATTTATGAGCCTTGGGGTGTCTTCTGAAAGGAGCCTGACATGTCTGTATTGACAATCCTGGAAGAGCTTCAAGCTCCTAAATCCTGATGGGTGCCCTGTCTTGACTTAGTAGCACTGTGACAGCCAAGCATGCAGCAACCCTGCCTCCCAGGTCTGGTGTCACAGCATGGGAATTGCGAAGGGCAGGCCACAGGAACCTCATAATGCCCTGCAGTCAGGGTCCAGGAGACTGCCCCAGAAGTTCAGAACTGTGCCTGCAGTGGACTTTTTTGTTGATCAGCAGTTTCTTTGCCTCCAGTCTTGTTTTCTTGTCAGAGTAGTGTAAACTTCCCARGAACCTGTGAAATATTTTATGGAGAGAAATGGAGAATTTTGAATGTGATTTAAAGTTGCTTTATAAAAATTGCTGGAAAACATATCATAGATATTAAAAGATAAGAACATTGCATCTACAAGAGATTGCCCTAGTCATTATAACAGGTCTTTCCTATCTCTTACCTCCAGGATCCTGAGAAATTACATTAGTATGAGTAGAATTTTTGCTTCCCAAACTGTACAAATACCTGAATTCTACCATGTTCTTTACTAAAGTTGTATCTTCACCTAGAGAGAATATTTTAGATGCCATTATATTGCAAAATTATTTGATTTTTTTTTCTTATTTCATGAGGGAACTTAGTTTTTTATGTATAGAAAGAATTTTGCAAACTTTCCTTCTAGAATATCCATGRTAATCTACTCAGTATCATTACTAAGGACACTATTGCTTGGAGACATATTCCTTTCAGATTTAAAGAATCTGCAAATGTAATGTGACATTTAAAAAGTACAGTGCAGCTTGTACATTTTATTTTACAACTGATCACTGAAATAACCRCTCAGTTTTCAGTCATTTGTCTCCTATAAAATAAATTGTGATCAACAGAACTGCTTTCATTACAYTGAGATGAAACCATATATACTGTATTTTTAGCTACTGAAGTATGTATTGTACTGGAAAGACATATGTAATGTAAGCCAGAATCTTTTTATCTAYGGGCTTACCAAAATTGCTGCTTTATAGGCTTCTAAAGTGAGGGGGTTTTTCTTACTATGCTTTTTTATTCCAGTTTTTCAATTTCAATTGCATTAAGAAGAAGTGTAATTCATGCTCCCTGTTAATTTGTCCTGCAAATGACATAAAAAACCAAAAAGACTTACATCAGGTGAAGATAATGGTCATTATTGATATTCATTTAAGTAAATCTCACTGTTTCTTAAGTATGTGATGTGCCTCTGAAGTGGYCATATTAGAAGGCAGCAAGACAAAAGGTCAACTTTCTAAAAGGAAACAGACTAGTAATATCTTGTCAAACTAGCATTTCTGTCTTTTTTACCATAATACAAGCCTGGAAAGTAAATTGCTGACTAAATTAGTGAAACCATTCCAAATCTTTACGCTGAATGTGATTGTTTGACAGGAAAGTGAGAATACAATGAAGATTCATAATCCTAGAAATAAAACTCATAGTGCATTTTGTAAATATGAGTTGTGCAGAAGTGGAGAAGAAYTACTTACGATATACCACCTACTACTTTAGAATCACCTCTTATACCCCTATGATAACTGGACAAYCAGTCACATAAAAGAGAAAGCTTGAGTTTACATTAAAAAGATAAAAGAATATATACAATAAAATACCATAATTTGAATAAAAAAGGAATAAATTCAATATGAAAAGTTGTCCATTGAAAAAAGTTGAATTACCAACTGGAATTTTAATTGAACTTTGACTCTACAAACCAAACCAAGCCATAAAATCCAAATGTGCTGTCTCCTTCCATTGCAATAAACAGCTCAGTAGGGGATAGGGAAAAGAACACTTTGTTCCTTCTCCTTGATTTTCATGTTTTGTTGATATGAACTGCTTATAATACGGAAAATATTGCATTCCTTCTTGAATATATAACTGTACTCACCTTGTCTTTGACAAGACAAAGTAAGGTCTTTTTCTTCATTTAAGCATTCTGGATAGAAATAGATATGGTGTTGACCTCAAATGTCTCTAAGTAGAAGGTTATTCTAAAAACGAATCAGGGAGTATACTTTGATATCAGRAGGCTAAGATGTTCTTCATGCTCTCTGGAGAAGTTTTATTATGATTGTCATTCACTTCAGACCCAGTTTGGGATGTATATTGATCAAAACTTATTAACTCTTCATGACCTCTTAAGATGTCTGTGACAGCAGCTACCAGTAAAAGCCCATTTTATAACAGCAGGATATTCACACCCCACTGAACACTAATTGAACACTTGTTGACAGTCTGAACAAACACAGTGACCACATTTCCTTCCCACCATCAATGTCTTCATCCTAGGGCTAAAACATAGACACAGGTAATATTAATTGTGTAAAGCCACTGTACAGTGCCTACAGTTTCTACACTTATGATACAAATAATTGGTAGCAGGGTGGTGGAAAAAGTGGAAGGTATCTTTTGGAGTTATTAAAATTTACTTACAAAGGCAATCATTGATGAATTATATTTGCTCTTCACTGTTTTCCCAACAAGACATAGGTGTTTTAATGATAGATTATAACAGTTTAAGCACTTTTTTTTTTTTTTTTTTGTGTGTGTGTGTGTGTAATAACTGTCTTGAGGAACTTATTACCATACATTATTGAGGAAGTCAAAGCTCTACTAGGGGATTAAATACCATCACCATCMGAAGTCTAGTTTTCTGATTCCCAAGTCCAAAATTGAAATTCTTAGAGTGTRGTCTAGTAAAGGGGAGTGACTCATGCTTTTGTGTTTGCTTTGGATTGTTTGGGGTTTTTTCCTAGGGATATGGTAGCGTTTCCTTCTGACTATTACAGTTCTTAGTGTACTGGAGTGTCTTCTTCTGAGTGAATAACTGAGTACTCACAGGTTAAAAAATTATGTTTGTAATCTTCAGATTAATTGTGTCTTTGTCAAATTCTACTACCAATTCATTGCTGCTAAAACATTTAATTTTTCATGAAAACTACAAAATCTTTATAGTAAGAAAGTAACCTGTTCCCTTTATCGACACTAAATTAGAAGATAGGGCATTGCTGATCTAGTCAGACTTCATCACATTTATTTCTGGTTATGGAAARCTATTCTATAAAAGATTTCACCACATAAAAGATTTTCTGGTTCTGAGCAGTGTATGTACCTCCTGTCTCTTTATGCCTAGAGCATCTGTTTAATAGGAATGTTATCAACTCCAGCTGCCTAAAGGCAGATTGTGAGGAATGCATTTGCAAAGCAATCTGGTGCATAAAATGTGTAGAATTTTCTGTGCTGCATCAAATCATATTTCTTTAGTTTCATTTCAAATTAACTTACCAATCGCTGCAGATAATGCAATAGTCTGAGTACATGTTCTTAAAGAGTCAAGAAATAATACTTGGAGTAGAAATGTATTAACTGTCTTAAATATTTTAGTTATCTTTTTTTTTTCTCTAAAAATTCCCATTCTGTAAACAAGACTACTAAGATCAGAAAAACTTTGATTTATTTTTATGAAGATGACAATAAATTTGTCTGGGGATGTAACCAGTCAGTACAGTGGAGGTCATGCAGATGCTGCCATACAGAGGGATATTGACAGACTGGAGAAATGGGCTGAGGGAAACCTCATGCAGTTCAGCATGGCAGGTTCCATGCAGCGTGAAGTCCCCCAGCAATGATAGTTTGGGCAGTGACAGACTAAAGAGCAGCTCTGGCAAAGAGACYCTGAGGGCCCTGGGGGACATTGAGCTGAGTATAAGCCAGCAGTGTGCCCTGATAGCAAAGACAGCCTGCAACATTAATGGAAGCACAGTCAGCAGGTCCAGGGAAGAGATTATTCATACCTTTGCTCAGAGTTGACTACACARATTCTAATTTCTGTGTCTGGTACAGGAAAGACATCGATAAGGCACCAGGACAGTCAGGACTGGATCACTTGCCTTATGAGTTGAGGTTTRRAGACCAGRGCTTGTTCRGCCTGGAGAMGAGATGCATGTGGAACTCTTAAAAAGGCATGTATTTGCCTGAGGGGAAGTCAGAAAGGAGATAGAACCAGGTCCTTCGATACAGAATCATAGAATCCTGTAGGCTAGAAAAAAGCTTTAATACTATTAAATCCAGACATTAACTTGAGCACCTCTGAGCTCACCACTAAGCCATGCAGCACGGTGGGTGGAAGAGAATCAGTGGGCATAACTTGAAACAGGGCAGTTTCTGGGTTTTGAAGAGAAACCTCCCAATGAGAACACCCAGTCAACATAGSAAGTTGCTCAGACAGATTCCACTGTCTCTGTCTTTGGAAACTTTCAGGACACCTGGAAAGAGCACTGAAAAACTTGGCTTGACCTAAGAGCAGCCCCACTTTGACCAAGAGGTTGGACTGCAGGGCTTGGTGAAGTATCTTCACACCTGAATTGCCCTTSGATCTTATAAATAGGTTACAGTAATAAATTTTCAAAGGTATCTTTGTTCATATATCCAGATGAGAGCATTTCTGAGACTACTTCACTAGTGTCAATTGGCTACACTATATAGGATATTTCTGTGAAGCATCCCTGGTAAATTCCAGACTTGACATAAATTTTAACAATTTTGAATAATCATTAAATGATTATTTTAATTTTTCTAACATATTATATCAAAATCAGAATGAGTCTAAAGKGTTTATAAGCTAACTTTTTATATTAACAATATTATAATTTTATCCCTAAATTTCAATATTAACAGAGACAACAATGGACACAATTAGTGCTATTAGTACATAGGCATAGCCCAGTTAAATCACATAACACAGGCAATCTGATCAATTTTATATAAGTAATCAAACAAGGCATCTTCTTAATTGTGTTGCAGTGGTAACGAACTGCACAGGATAAACTGCTTTCCTCTCCTTGACATGAACACAGCTGTGTGAGCTCAAGACCTTCTAGAAAAGAAAATCAGAAAGCTTGATGAAAAATGAAGTCTGGAACAACAGGCATATACCCCTTCAAGATTTATCCAAGGGGAAAGTTATTCAGAACATCTGTTTTGTATGTCCTGTCTCTTTTAATAATATCAGAGCTACAATGAATGACTTAGATAAGATGCACATACTGGATTTGTTGTGACCTAGACACTAAGAATTACATTTCATAACACACCAAATGGCTTCAATAACCTTCTTAATGGTATTTTGTACTTTTAAAACATGGAGATATTACAGAATTGCAATCTCTGAGAATGAAGAAGGAAAAAAAAGGCCAAACCAAAAAAACCTCAGGAATTACTCAGGACCCTGTAYAAGCCCTGGACATTAACAAATGTCAAGTACTTCAGCAAGTTCCTCTGGGTCCACTACGACAGGTCCATGTCTTTCCTAGAGAGAGGGGACACAGCTGGGWCAGATGATCCTAACTAACCAAAAGAATTTTCCATACCATATGTCATCATATTCAGCAGTAAAAATAGGGGTGAACATGTCATGCTCAGCAGTAAAATCTGGGGTGAAGGARGAAGAAGGAATGTCTGGAGTTGCAGCATTTGTCTTCTCAACTAACTCTGCTGTGGCTGTTTGAAGGCCTGCTTTCCTACATATGGCTAAATATTTGCCTGCACACGGACAATAGTGAATGAGTTCCTTATTTTGCTTTGCCTATACACAGTTTTTGCTTTTCCTATAAAACTGTCTATATCTCAACTCATTAGTTTTCTCACTTTTACCTTTTGGTTCTACTCTCAGTGAGCAAAGGGCTGTGTGGGGATTATGTGCATACCAGGGTTAAACCACAACAGCTGCTTGCAACACTCTACTTTCCCCAAAGGAAAAAAGAAATCCTGGAGAGGTTTTAAGTGTTTTCTGAATTGTGGAAGTATCTGAAGATATGGAAGATCTGAAACCTGCAAGAGATGTGTGAGAAAACCTGAGATGCAGCCATTTCATTCAAAGATCGTCCATTCTGGAGAAGAGGAGAAAAGCAACAAAAGGTACATCAATCAATTCTCTTTGACTTCTAYTAATCTGCTTTTTGCTCTATATTTCTAAACTTAGCACCTCCTAGATGAACTAAATTTTCTAAGAAACACTGGTATGTATGTTAAAAATTTCCTAGTGGCCAAAAATTCSTAGTTAACAGTCTTACACTTACAATGACAAAAAAAAGGAAAAAAAAAGTTACTGCAATAATGAATTTAGACCAAAATTCTGTAACCGAAACATTAATGCACTTATTTACCAGCATATTATTCTTCTTCAGCCATGATATTTTCTTTAATTTTGGTGCCAACTATCTGAACAATTCAGAGCTGATGCAAAGCTAAAGCAAGTTGTTAAGGACATTGTGCAAATGCATCTTAAATGTTGACAGGCTTGGGGTGCTGAATACATCTCCAGAAATCCAGTTTTGGTGTCTTGGTAAAGAAATGCTTCTCAATGCCAAATCTGCACGTCTCCTGCTGCAGTTCTAACCATTCCCATCCTATCACTGGATACTGAGGAGACGAGATCAACACCTACCTATTCACTTGTGGAAGGATCTGTTGGAAGAATTATAAAGCTACTTCTCTCATAAGTTAAAAATTAAATTATTACTACAGTGTTGGAAGTGTAGTATAAAATCATTATGTTATTTATCAGCTCTRACCTTTTACTTTGATACTGTATCACAGGCCAAACATCTTGAAACATTAACTTTTTTCCCAGTTTTGAAGACAATATTTTACATGATCTTAAATGTCAGGGAGTGATGAGAACAAGCAGGAAGCTGGGAGCTAAAGTGAGAGAGGCCAGCAGAGGAGAAACTCATCAAGAGGCACAGTCCCACAGTATCTAATCAAGAGAGAAGGGCTGGGACAGGAATTGTGAACAAAGTGTCTAAAGGTCAGACAAGACTTCAGAGACAAGGCAAATCCAAGCCTATGAGGGAAGTCTGAGCCCACAGGCCAAGGCCAGGATCAGGCCAAGATGGCAACCTAACTCCAGCTATGACTCAAGGTGCCTGCACAGAAATTCTGCTCCCACATGAAGAGAGGAAGGTGCTAGATAGGTTTGCTTCATCTCCGTCTCATCCAGTTCTTCTCAATCACATGATAATGGTTGTGCAGCTGCATTGTATCCAGCCTTGAGCAGAGACTAACAAGCACTTGGGGAACAGGGTGTTTTCAATGGCCAAAACTGGGATTTTGCTCTAAGCATTGTCTAGTTTTAGAAAGAAGGTAAGATTTAATGTMAACACATTTCTCTACTAGAATATTACATTGTACAGAATAATACGATGTGGCACAGCTACATGACAAGATGCCAGTTCTCTGCCAATACACGTTTTGACAAAAAGCTTTTTGCAGCTTAGGAAAGCTTCCATCAATTYATACATTCAAATTGAAGGTATCATGGGGACTCATTGGTATACAAATTCCTTGCACCTGTTCTTTTAACAGATACAGATGAGAACAGTGGGATGCTGGCTTTTACAATGCAGAGCAGAAGGTATTTACCTTTCCTGGCACAAACAAYAAGTTATAGGATTTGTTGTAAGATTTAATGTACAATTTAGGATAAAAAACAAACAAGCAAAATCTTAATAGAACCAAAAAATATTTCCTTTGAGTAAAACACATGTTTTAAGTCAGTGAACATACTTCAATTTCCCCACCTTCCAGAAAGCGCAGTAAATCACTTGTCACATCATGATAATAATGAGTCATATACTGAAAGGTATCTCTCACTAAAGAGAACACAGCAACCAGTGACAGATATAAGTGAGAAAAAAGAAACTATGTGTACAARAGCAGGAAACTATATAATAGCCATAAAGATGAGTACAGGATAATTGCTTCCCTGGTTATATTACTAAGTATAATTTATATTTAAGTATTTATGTTATCTTTTCGTTATTTTTTGCCATCTTGGGTAGCAGATATTCTTCATTACATCCACATTTCAYAAGTAAAGTAATGCTGTATAACCTCTCTATTTTACTTTCTAGAGTTTCACAGAAGTCACTGACAAGTCTTTAACCTCTGTTAAATGGGAGCTTTCTTGATATGGGAGACATGGAGCTCCTGGACCAGATCCAGCAGAGGGCTGCAAAGCTGGTTAAGGGATTTGAGCACCTCTCTTGCAAGGAAAGGCTGAGGGAGTTGGGCCTGTTCCGCCTCAAGAAGAAACAACTGAGAGAAGAYCTCATAAATAATAAATATATGAAATAATAAATGTCTGAAGGAATGGCGTCAAGAGGATGGACCCAGGATCTTCTCAGTGGTGCTGAGCAATAGGACAAGAAGGCAACAGGCAGAAACTGGTGCACAGGAAGTTCCACCTGAATCTGAGGAATAACTTTACTTTGCAGGTGACCATGCACTGGAAAAGATTGCCTGGAAGGGGTTGTGGAGTTTCCCTCACTGGACAGATTCCATAACCATCTGCATACAGTTCAGTGTGCTCTAGGATGACTCTGCTTGAGCAGGGAGGTTGCATCATATGACCCACTGTGATCCCTTCCAACTTGACCCATTCTGTGATTGAACTTGGACCAGAGGGACTGGAGAGGCACAGGASGTGAGGCAGGGCATGTTTCTGACAGAGAGACTTGTGTTTATGTGTTAGAATTTAAATCTTAAACTAGAAATCATTATCTACTCTCCATCCACCCTGCTTATTTCCTAAATGTTAGATTAAATGCAACAATTCTTGCAGACCTCCCACAATTTTGTGTATTGTGGCATTAGGAATGCATTTGGGGAATGGTTAAATACGGAGCTTTCAGGTGAACTATAGTACACAATAGAGTTGAACACTATGTCCTAGTAGTGGAGAAGCATTGCAAATGGGTAACACCCCATTAAACTCTTTCCTTTATCCTTTACCATAAATATTACATGCACAGAAACTATTGATCAGGCAATTTCAACCACCTATAGAATTAAATGAGACATTCTGGGGTGAAAAAAACACCCATGAAATCAAGCAAAATCCTCATGTTTAAAGGAATGTGTAGAAAYTGATGGAAAGAATAAATGAATGAATACAGGAAAATTATCTAATGAAGTCAAAATACCATCATCTACAGCACCGGGAACTGCAAATCCATCACATCATAAGGAATTTTAAAGGAAGGAGGTAACAATAACAAAATTACTTTTAATTTGGAAAGATAAACTAATTTCTGACAAAAAAATCACAAAATATAATTAAAACTTCCTTGTACCTAATAAAAGATGTCTGAATGCTCATTAGCTCTGTRTATGGGTAGTTTTAGTTTTTACATGATTTTCTCTATTAAGTGAAAGAAAGTAAGAGATTTTATTACAACTTTCAGTTTTTCATTCACAATAAGAAAAAAGTTGATAAATTAAAAACATGAATCTAACCACAGATGTGAGAGCGTCTGGAAATAGGAAATTTGYACCAAATAAATTTAGAAATAGGAAATGGTAGTTTAAAAGGTACTTAAAGTAACTACAATTTGGATTTTTTTGGTGAAGACACAACATTCAACATGTGTTATTACTGGCTACTACATGATTGTTTCTCTCTTGATATTTTAATAACARTTTTCTATTGACAAAAACAGATTTTATGTGTAAGAGTGCATAATTTGTCTGTTTGAGAAAGTGGCTTGATGTTTCTCTTAGACGTATATGTTTAAAAACATGCAACAGAGAAAGTATTATAAGACAYGGAGAATTTTGTTTTGAAGCTCCCTAAACAAACAATTTGAATTCAATTTGGTTTAACATGATTATGCATATCTTTCTTTATTAAGGAGGAAAGCATATAAATAACAAATTTTCATTACAAACCTGTTAYGGAGTAAAATGTTGATTCATGATGGTGATGGACAAGACACACTGAAAACTTTGACAGGGGCCTGTTCTGGCAGAAGGTTTCTCAGCAGGGAAATATGGGCATATTGGAAGAAGAAAGTCTGCTCCAGCTGGTCAGGATCCAGATTTSTGTCATTCCAGCCTAACAAGAGTTGTCCCTTGTTCCCCTGAGGTAGGGGACCAATTACAGCTGGCCATTTCTTCAGCTGCATAAATGATCTCTTGGTAAACAAAGTTAATTAATAGGCTGACTCAGTAAATATCTACTCCTTGACATGATAGACTTTTTTTTTCTTTTTTGTTCAGTAAAACTTAAATTACATATTTTTACTTGAAATCTTTCAGCCTTTTCAAACAGACAGCTTTAAAGTAACCAGCTACCACAAATCTAAATCTAATTTATTGAACCAAAAATATTAAAAAAAAAATCCAGCTATAAGATGAGATAGGAACTCTCTTTAGACCTRTCTTCTGGAGTTTTTGGGTTGCTTTCTTTATTTATGTTTTGTATTTTGTGGGGTTTTTTGGTGGGTTTTGGTTTGGTTTTTGTTTTGTTTGGTTTGGGCTTTTTTTTTGTTGTTGCAGCTCCAAATGAGCCAATTCAAGCCAACAGTGAGACACACCTAATATGTGCTAGAACATGCCATCTACATCACAACTTCTGTCCTAAGTACAAAAGCAGGACAACATAACCCTAGAAAATAGACCTTTTGGCCATTTKCCAGAGGAATTTAAATTGTTTTGATGTTTTCATAAGAAGTTWTTGTTTTGGCTTGCTCCATGGTCACATATGAATGTAATACTGAATGTAAAGAAGGTTCTTTGCTGCWGTCCACCACATTTGAAGTTTAGCTATTTGCACACATTGGCTCTCACTGCCCTGTCCTTAATGTCTTCTCATATGTCCTCAGACTGTCCCCAAGGTGAGTTCTAGGGTTTAGAACGATTAGTTATCACATGACAAGAGGCATTTAATTTTGCAAGGATTTAATTTTTTATTGAAAGGTGGCTGCAAGCCACCTTTCTGCAATTATGAGTAAATGGATTTGAACCTTTCATTTAACTCTGTCTTGTACCTACTTTTTACTTACTTCTGTGGTCTTAGTCTGTATTTGGTACAATTTTATATCAAAGTATTTTAACAAGTATAATGCTATAATTTAAACAAAAAAGCAAGTGCAATACTCAAATATCAGTCATGAGTTAAGAAAATGTAGGTCCTGAGAACTATATTTAGAAGCATGTTTTTATTGTAAATAATCAGACACAATACTTATTCTATGTCGAAATTTCTATCAGCATCATTCCTCAAAAGACTGAATCCCTGCTTCTGAACATACTTAAMAAATGTCATAAAACTGAGCAGTTAAAGGCTTAGCTGGCATCTAAATGAAATTGGGATCCAAAAGCTTGACTTTTCTTTCACATATGACAATCATTTATTTTTCTAAACTTTTCAATAAGAAAAGGAAAGTCAGAGGTTGCTCTTTAAAATCAGTGATGGTCATGCTAAATCTTATATTTGCTGGGAGCAAAATTCTCTGGTTACCATTGCTAGGTATAAAAATGCTAAGAGTCTAATAGGAAGTCACATTTTTCTTTCAGACATCTGCTGTACAAATGTATAATCCAACTGTTAAAACAGCATGGATGTCATGGAGAAATTCCTCAGTTAATAAGGGATGGGGCAAATCTGCCAGGAGGTTCCCACCCACAGAAAATGAATAGGGTTCTTGAAACAAGTTCAATGACTTAGTCAAAAAGAAAGACAATTTTCCCTTTGATCTTTCAGTCTATATTTTTATTACGTTTGCTATGAAATTGTGATTAACTAAACATGCCAAGAGCTCTTCTTCTGTGAGTATGATTAGTCTAATGGCTCTTTGTCATTTCAATTTCACACAAAAAAACGAAACTTCCCTGATGAGTAGAAGGAAATAAGGAAGTGTCTGAGAATACAACCTTATCTGAATATGAGTGATTATACTATTTCTCTTTGGAAATTAATATGAACRAAGTTTATTATAGTGCTCTCTTGATTATGAAGGGCTTGCATGTCAAAATGTTGAAACACTAATAGCTTTTTCTTTTCAACTATATTTGGAATGTGTAAAGCAGTTATAAACCTTTTTTTATGTTCTTTCTTTTATTTACATATAATTTCTGGCTATSGTTCTTTTCTCCCCTTTAGATATGAATACCCTGCTAGATCAAAATCATTTAAAAGTTTCTGCCAGATGTGCTAATTTTTATTGTAAGAAAATATTCTGTGATTGATATATAGAAGTCCTACAAAAAGCATTCTCTGGATTTTTTTAAAATATACTACACATATTTATTGTATAATTTTTAACTTTACTATAATTTTTTTAATAGAAAATGAATTTGAACATTCAATCTTGCCTAGGAAGAATTTATCATTGTCCTCTATGGATAAATCCTTCTGTAGAAATAATGATATTAAGGGAAATCTTTCACCTGGTGAAGACTTTAAGAAAAAGGTTTCTAGTAAACTATGCAGTCTACTAGGACATATAAGGCACAACACACAGACAAACACAAGATCTGAATAATAATTGTATTTGTTTCAATTACTCCAGCAAGTCCTTGTGATTTCTAGTTGGCACTTATTTTAAATTCTATAATGTGGATTGTGGATTCCATTAAATCTTCCATTAAATCTTTCAAAATAAAAATATGAGTAAGCTTCTTAATTGTTTCAGCTTACTTAAGCATACTAAACTAATAAAAAATAAATATGAAGCTTTAACTGCCTTAAAACTTGTGTGTAATATGTACTTGGTGGTTTGCCAGATATCCACCTGACAAATTTACAGAGCTTGTTTTATCTAGCTTGATGGGTGAGTTTTACCAGTCACCTCTACTGTGCAGCAGTAGAGGTTAATTATAAAAAACAGAAGTGTCACTATAGGACACAAAATGAATGACACACATGCAGTTAAGTTGTTAGGGTAAAAAGAGGGAAGGKTTTTTTTTTACTTTGATTTATATAGATTTTAGACAATGACCATGGATTGGAGGATGAGATTGACACCTCTCCAACCACACTGGTGAAACTAGAAGTCCATCAATTGTCCCTCCTCAAGAGAGGAATGAAGACATCACTTTGTTTACGTGAAAATCTGTGAGAAACTCCCCTACAAAAATACAAACATCAGAAGGTTGGAAAAAATCAAAGCAACACAGAAGTATTTTTTGAAGTGCTTGACTTCCTTCACAATTGTTCACACTGACTTACCAGTGTCACCATCCCTTAATACAGACAGCAAAAACTGAGAGTGCCGTATAGGAATCCACCTTAACRAAGCATTTTTCTAGTTAATCTGTTAGATGCCACATCTGTGACACATAATGAGGATTTTGTACAAGAAGAAGAGAGAGAAAGAGAATTGATATGTTTTGGAGGAGTATTTATAAAAATKAATTGTGTTTGGTAAAGACTTTTTTATGTTAAGGAAATCAAAAATAAAATAGATGAGGGGTGACATTCATAGAAATTTTCAGAATAGTTTMTCCAGACACTAGAAATATATAGCATTAATTATTTTGATTTGGGKGTGKKKTTTTTTTTACTTTTTAAAAATACGTATATTTCAGAATGTAACTACTGAAGAATAAAATYGTGGCAATTTGACTTGACACAAAAGTTAAGAGTTAAATATAAAAGGTATTTCTAAAGCTTTCAAGRGAGAGGTAGACTTTTGTAAGTAACAGGATTTTTGTTTGATAAATGAAAAAGTAATTCATCCTTCTAACATCAAAAAGCTCTGAGATAAAATAACAATGTAAACAAACAGTCAGAAAAATGTTAATGCAATTCAGTATAGTGGTTCTCTCTGTGCTTCATGGTCACTGGAGACAYCTCTGATCAAATTTGCCAACTTGGCTCTTTCCTTTTTCCAGATTGCATTAATTTCCAAAAGTATGTTTTACTAGTAAGCAGTGCCTTTAATTAATCCAGTGATCTCACATCATAATAAATTACATATACGTGTCATCTTAGCACATATGAATGGTGAGAGACACCAGATGCAAAGTTTTGTAGTTCCAGGAATAAAAGCTTGCAGATTTTTTTTTTTTTTTTGATTTTCATGAAGTCTAGTAGAAAACTGATTCGGTAGACATATTCCTTTTTATGAGAAATTACTTTTTTTTCTTTTAATAAGCCACTACAAGATAACTTGCTACAAGATAGCAACCTCATTGAGGAAGTTTTTCTGATAACAGGAGGCATATTTTCAATATAATTTCATAAATATACAGGCTATTTCTTTAAATAGATTATTTAACTACCTTAAAGGATTTCCTTCTGGAGTTTGTTTATTATCACCCATAATTAGAATAAYGTATATATTGCTACATTTCAAGCCATAATATCTAACACAAATGACATAATAGTACAGGAGACTGACCTTACATTCTGGACCTACCTGACTTCTTTCTTTCCTCAGATGTTCAAGAGTATTTCTTGTTGAACTTCAAATGATGCTTCATTATATAAACTTAGGGTATTTTTCTTCCTTTAGGGGATCATCCTTATAATCATTTTCTTCCTAGAAAGATATGTCTGCTTCACATCCAGTAACAAATTAAATATTTACTAACAACTTTCAAAAGAGGTTAGTGGGCCTGGTCCTGAGCCTGACAATGGCGCAAGAAGAGCTGTAATGTAAATAGATCCTTGCAAAACTACACAGTGACTTGAACTACATGGGAAATTAGTTGTTATAGTAAGCCCTCTCCATCCCTGCCATGCTCATGCACTTACAAATGAGTAAACATATCCATCTGGCATGTTGTCAGCAGAGAATACTCAGAAATACAGGGCTGATATTCTTCCAACCCTGATTTCTTCTGTTTCTGCTACCGAAAATCAGAGAAGACATGCAGACATTTAAATACACCATGAATATCCTGACAGGTTCAGAATAAACCCTCAAGGTCTTTATAATACCGTAAAAATGTAAAATAATTTAGATTGGAAGGCACCTCTGGAGGTCCCATTCTACCATTCTTTCCTTAAAACAAGAGCAAACTTCAGAAGTAGATCAGATGGCCTAGAATCCTTCTCAGTTAAGCTTTGGGTATCTTGTACCTTGTATGTGTCACCACCTCCTTTAAAGCTCACTATTTCTTTATATTGACGCCTTATTTCTGATTCAGATAGACAAACTCGGGTGTCCTATTCAGTAACAGGGACAACTCATAYCACTGATACCATTTGATATGATCTGTCTCCACCTGCCAGAGGAACATGGATCTCTCACAAGTCTCATAATGTACTCCAGCCCTGTGTGGATGGCTTGAGTAGCATAGGGGTGAGTTCCAGTCTGATCAGTGTCAAGAAACCATTCTATTCAGCCACTGTATTACCAGTTTTGGAATGAAATATTTAGAGCTGRATGTCTAAGGAATTAAAACATTAAGTTCACAGAAAAGATTTTGTCTTTTCTTGAATACCTGTGTCGGGATGGGTAAATCATTCCTTCATTAATAGGAGTGATCTCATTACACTGACTAACTCCCAGGTGTCTGGGACAGGTAAACTAAATCCCATCTTGTATGACCTACATATTTYAGGAGCATTAGCTTAACTCCTACACACTGGCTTTGAAAGTTCTTCCTGAGAAATGACACTAGAATATCATTCAATTTGTGTTATGGATCTACTTATATTGAAAATTTTTGCCTTGATCTAAAAAAGTARCCAAGATTTACTTATTTATCAGACACTCTCTAATAAGCTTTGGTGTTTTAATTATTATTATGTAGAARCAATAACCTTCCTTAGAAATGCCATACAAAAGCTTTTAATAAAATATGTGAATACTTGCTCCCATTGCATGTTTTATGAGATGCATATGCATCTCATTATATGCAGGTTGTGTGCATTTATGTGATTTTTTATTTAATGGGAGATGCTAACTATTTCTGCTTTAATATTTGGTTTCAGCTTTTGCCATTCTTGCCCCTTTTTTCACACATACATATTTATTTAAAAGGCACGTGCAGATCTTGGATATACCATTTTGACTAAGTGGGCTACTTGAAAATGTTTTAAGCTTTGGGAATTCATTTTTAATAATGCAAGGAACAAAGGTGTACTCTTTAGCAATAAAAGTGTACGCTTCAGAATCTATTAGAAACGTGGCATAGCTCAAGAGCTCCCTCTTCTGACATCAAACACTGTCAGAATATGTAGTCTAAAAGAAAATCCCGTTAGGGAGGGTAATTCAACCGCTATGTGACTCTCAAAGTTAACATTTTTTTACCAATASTTTTTCGTGTCCAGGTCAAACCTGAGATTCTATACAAGTTTGTTATATTTTAAAAAAAATGCAAATTCTGACCTGCACACACCTATTTTTAGTAAATCATGCATTTCTTAACAGGGAAAATTTTTCCAAAGTAGTAGTAGCAATTCACCACTCACCCGTCCCACTATATATATATATATATATATATATGGTGGGACAAATCCACTGAAGTGTAGTGTAGAACAATCACAAGCTTTAAACATCAAAACATCAACCACAAGCATCCTTTTATTGAATGCAAAAATTGGGCGAGATTTTCAATTCTGTGTACAAATTTAGTTCCCTAGGTGATGTTAGAATAATATAGAAGTTAAGCTATGTATAAATATGCAAGTAATGGTGAATTCTGCAGTATTGTTTTCCTGGGCTAGAATCCAGAATCCAATATTCGACTTCTGTTACAAAGCACATGGGAACACAGACTTCAAAATGGCAACCAGGACCAACAGGATAATTATCAGCAGCTGCCAACAGMCAGCATTCTTATTGAGGGTCTATTCAAAGATAGAAACTGGGGAAGTATGCAGAAATTTTCCTTCAAGTCTCCACTTGTTATTTACTTGAAGATGCTCCATTTGAGATACWGTGCCCCGGGAAACAGCTACTAGTTCTAAATCAAACAAAAGTAGAGTAAAAAAGTAGAGGGTCCTTAATCCCTCTGCAAACAATGTTATTTTCTTGTTCTCTAGTTTAGTTTTCTTTTTAATGAATTAAATACTTCACTAGTGTGTAGAAAGCAAGGTGCCATTCTTCCCTTCAGTAAGTTCTGGGGGGTGGAAAAAATAAATAAAAGTTTTGTGTACCCTATATGGCTTAAGTACGAAATCCAGGAAGAAGTTTTAGCCCCTGAAATTTGACCATAAATAAAGCATTYGACCCTTGGAGCGATTTCAAATGTCTCCCCCTTCAGCTGTTTTAACATTCGTTCTTTGAAGCATCTGAAGCTGGAGGCCTGATTGGATATTTTAGCATTCTCTGTATGCCAAATTAAGTTTTACACTTGGAAACAGACCTGTATTAAGTGCATTGGTACTTAATGGTGAGAACTAGAAGTAGACAGGCTCTGAGAATAATTTTTGTCATGGCAGCATCTGAATAGTTGAAAAGAAATAGGTGGACAGCTTTTCACTTTCTGAGGCAGAGGTGGAAGTCTACCACACTGAATCCATTCAGACAAAATAATTACAAAAATRTTTCCTTCTGATTGTGTAAACATGAGATGTGTGTCACAATATTCAGCCACACCAGGTCAACACATTTTTACATTTGTCCAAAAGGAGCTCCCTCATGACACTATTGATTTAAATAAAGAAAACTAGAGATCTATCAGATACAATAAACTCAAGCTGAACGACATTTTTTTAAAAAAAGTTGTGGGTTTAGATTCTAAATGTAGCTTGAAACACTGCTTTTTTTGAAAGCATTAGCAAACTCATGTTGTTCATTTGACAGGTGTGAGCAAGGCTGGGTAAAGAATTTGTATTACCTTGTTAACACAGTGTATGACAACGTTAGACGCCAGGAAACAAACTGTGTAATAAATAATTTGATCTGTAAAAAGATTTACAAGTTCTTCTGTAGTCAGAATCATACAGAATCTTGCAGAATTTGTAGATAYATACATGAGCATGTTTCTTACAGAGTAATGTTCTTCCTAAGTATTTTCATACTCTTTAATATTCCTGAATATTTCCTTACCTGATCCTCAGTCTAGAGTCCCTATTATTTCTTTTCTWTATTTCCAAAGATTCTGACAACTTTTTGTTTAATATATATCAAATATGTTTTTATGGGAATTTTTACTATTGTGGGGTTCTCTTAGAGTCTTTATCTTTAGTGTGCTATTAGTTTCCTCAGTTCTAAAGATAACTCTTATAATTTAAACTATCTGTCAATCAAAAAGGCTAAGCTATTAACTCCAGTCTTAACTCAAGGTTTTGAGACCTAGTTCCATCATCGCCCTATTATTAGGTTCCTGCTCATATCTTGAAATATTCTGGTTTTAAAAAAACTGTGAGAGGATGTCAAAGGAGTGACAGCCCATCTCAGTTAGCATGAACTCCTTTTGACACACACTGCTCATTCAGAGCCTTACAGAAACTCCAGCAAATAGCAGATAAAAGGCAACAAAGGTCAGCTTTTAATCCACCTTTTGGTGTAATTTTCTGTCTCAGATGTCCTCCATCCCAATGCACACACACATTTACTTACAGTTACCACCTTTCTGAGAATTAATCCTAGGCATCTTGTGAGAAACCGAAGGAAGTGAAAGAAAATATAAAAGCAGTCAAAAGCAACATGGTCAAGCTATTAAAAAAATAAACACATAAGCATGAATTAAATATTTATATTCACCTTGAAAGAATAACTGAATTTTTTAAGAAAAAATATATGTGTATTTCCTGAAATAAACTCTCTTAAAATAAATATTGTTAGCCATTGGATAATTAGTATTATGACCTTGAGCATGCTGGTTTAGTGACCTCACACCAAAAACTCTGTATCTAGATATGAAAACTAATGAGTTTGAAGTCTGAAGCCATAAAATTTCAAAAAAAATCATTTTATAGGAATGCTTTTATTAAGAGTAAATGATTATTGACAACACATACTTTATAGGGAGAACTGCTCTGGACTAAGAAAAGACATTTACTTTGTCGTGTTATTGATTATGTTCTGCTTTATAGTGTTTTTAGCAATCAAAACCACTTTTATAAATTGTTGCCTCGAGGAATTTCATTTTGTAAGGTGTCTTAGGAAGGTTTGGTAAGAGCTACTACTTTTCTTGAAGTGACAATGACTCCTTTGGGGTACTGCATAAATTTATTGTGAAAYGCTGTAATGAATAATAAAACTATATTATTGAACTAAAAATTATTAGGGAACATTCATCACCTTCCTCTGCCCCAAATTCATATAGAAAATTGCAGCATCAGTGTAAATTCTTGTGAATGCAGGATGMTTTGGATTAGAATGCATCACTCTGGCAGTTATTCCATTTATAATGGAAAGCATAAAGTAGATAGTGGTCTTTGCGATTGCCTCTCCTAGCAAACTCCAAAGTTCACAACAATTTCATCCTTAAGCAACACCTCTCTCAGTTTTATGAAGTTCTGATTTTACATAAAATCTTTGCACAAGCGAAGACACATGATAGGTGCCTTAAATCTATTCTGGAAAAAATATGTTGKTTTTGCAGCCAACAAATGCTTCTACATATTGACACATTGAGTTGAGAATAGTACAAAGATCTCTTATTGAACCTCCTCCATTTTACACTAACTGTGGTGTTAAAGTTTCACCACAATCAATTAGGAAACTGATGATACAAGGAAAACTACTTGGAGATTTCCCTCTCCTCTCAGTTTAAATTTAGCAGTTCTGATAATCTTGTGGGTTAGGGCAGTGTAGCACAATCTCTCTGCCAAGCCTCATTGTTTCATGTTACAGAGAAACTCCAACCTGTCTTTGGMAGAATCTGTCTCCTCAATGGCAAACATAGTAATTAATGCACCCTGGTAATATAAACAACCTATCCCCCCGTAGAGTGGTAGACTTCCCCTGGTCTGATCCTAACTGAACTACCCAACAAACTACAACCRCCTACTAAAAGGAAACCCTTTCTGGTCATAAAGCCACTTTGTACCTCATGGAAGAATTACTCAAGCCCAGGTCATGGAATAAAAAATTAAGTGTTTAGCAACACTGGTCCCAGAGATATGACTGAACCAATATACTTTGAAGCACTCCTGGTGTCCCTGGCACAGGTAGAGGTRCTGTATGTTGTAAGCAGCCAAAACCCAGGAGGATTTGTGCCCTACACAGCAGCTCCACATATTGGCTCATACCATAGAAACGCAAGTACTGGAGCTGAACAGGAATTTTAAGGCTCTCTGTCCAAACATTTTTATGTGTACAATGGGCTACACTACACGCTAAGGAGCACATCCACCTGTTTGTGTTGGAGATAATAATTTATAATAATTTATAATTTATAATAGACCAGCCAATTATTTAACTTCATGCCAAAAGCATCTTCTTGCTCCTAGRTTTTTCTTCCTAGCCATTTAAGAAGTCAACTTCTTGTAGCTGCAACACAGGGTGCCATAAAAATATTTAAAACAGTATCATATTTCCTTTCTTTTAGTATCTTTGTTGTTGTTGTTGACCTTCTTCCACATATGCTTGGCATTTTCATCTGTCTGCCTTTGGCAGTAGTAYTTGCACAGTGGTAAGTCATAAAAATGTTCTAAAGCAGCCCACCTGCCAATCTGGTAGGTAAGAATATGTTGGCTTTCTCTGCCATTTTTTCTACTTTRTCTCATTTCGACAAAAAGAAAAACATCTTTCCTTGGCACTGTTTCCTCCTTGTTCTTCTACCCTAATAAACGTGTGTTTTGATATTATTCTATTCATCAAATAGAATTCATATATATTCATCATATTTCTCTGATGTCATTACCATATATATCATACATTTTTTAAAAATTCCAACCCCTATTCATATAGAACAAACCCAGACTTGATATTTAGAAATGTCACTTAATACAGAGTTTATGAGTTTTAAAGAACTTTACACTGTGTGATAAAGTTATAATGCTATTTTATTCATAATTAGGGGGAGGGGGTGGCAAATCTCACTTTCTCTTTTTCTTTTGAAGAAAAGAATAGAAAAAAATTTCTTTGTTAAACAAAGAAAACAAAAGGTCATTACAGGATTTCACCAGGGTCATGTTTTTTTCCAGAAAACTTGGATGTCACATGGATGCTGTTTTCTACTGTGCATCATAGTATGGTGCTAAGCTTTGTCAGAATAAAGAGACTTTGTCATAAAAATACAACTGCTTTCTATAGAATATATATTTCTTTATTGTATATGTGTGAAAATGTATGTACATATTTTTTGAAAATTCATGCCATACTCTAACTAGTTTATGAAAATCAATGATGAGCCTGGCTTTACCACTTTACCGCTTCTTCAGRGGTAAGAACTGTTAAAACTTCTTAGTGTGGGACTTCTATTGTAAATGAGGAATAACATCATGGACTCATTAGAAACTGTTTAAGAAACTTAAACTGGAATCTCAGTGTTTCTTTAAACTATTATAATTGTAAGATATATTGTGACAATATATCATCTTTCTTTTCAGTGAGACTGCTTTTACATCCTAGTTTCTTGTATTCAAGTCTTCCTTCAAGCTATATTGTAGAAATATRGTTCAATTATATTAATAAAGAGAGGTTCATCACAGGTTGGTGGAGGAAAAAAGGTAGATTCTTTCAAGAAAAGAAAATTCTTAGCAACTGCAATCTTGTTAAAAATTCCTTTAAAAATAATTCAGAGGAATTATTATATACTTGTCAAAAGAAGCTATCAGCTGCTTTTTGTTCTGTAAAAATTTGTAGCACCTCAGTGTGACAAGGTAACATATTTTTTTAAATGGATTCTTAAAGAAATTATTTCATTTATCACAACAAATAATACAGTTTCGTTTTGCTTGTATATTCCCTGCAAAAATCGTGCAACCATTAATTTTAGCCTTCATTGCTACCTGAATTTCTCTCTTTCAGAAAAGTAAATGCAGGTTTCTTGTGACAAGAAACAGACTGGCAGCTTTTCCAATAACTGTTCCCTAAACTTTCACATAAATGGCAAGAGAAGTTAAATAGTCTTGAAAAACTGTCAGAAGGTATCATACAATGTGGATAGTGCTTGTCAGTTTTATTTTACAACTGATTTGCCAATTGCAAAGCAAAAGTTTTGGTGATACTAAGCAAAATGTGTTTGCATTACTAACTGACTCCAACSATTCTGTTTCCAAAAAAGGAGACAGGGCTTAGAAGGGTTTAAATCTTTACATGACTATAGAATGTTGACAGCTCCTAATTTTTAAGAACTTTTTTTTTCCCCCCTGATGTGATTGGAAGGTTTCAGTTACTCTGTGTTCAATTACTGATCCAAACTCTAGCAACTTCATCATTATAAATTATAAAAAAAGCCTTTTGGCCAGAATTAAGTAAAAATAATTCTAATGGTCTTCTACATTTCATTACAAGCACTGGCACTCATTTCAACTCTGGATACATTAAAACAATGTAAAACGAGGCTTCTAATCTCTTTACCTGTTTGCTGTAGCTTGGACACAGTATGACAGACCAACAAAGATTGTGAATTTGGTGCTCACAGGTTGGTGAGCACTCTACTTTCTGACTTAAGTCAATACTTTCTTATTTTTACATCAGCTTCATTTGTCATCTCCTTGGGCTTTTATACCATTTTAGAAAGAGGTTAATGACTATGAAAAAACTAGAAGGAATTTTTTTTTTTTATCAAAATGGATCAGGAGTATTCAAGTCGTGACTTACTGCAATCCACTCGGGGCAGAAAAGACAGAAAAGAAAGAAAAGAAAGAAAAGAAAGAAAAAGAAATGCAATCTAGAGAAAGGTAGCAGGCTTCTCAATCAGGGGCCAAGGTGTAGACTACTCTGTGCAATCTTGCAGGAAAAGCAGATGTAAATTAGGAGACTAAATATCTACCACTCTGTGTGGACATTCTCATGCTAATGCTATTTTATTTAATGTAAAATGCTTCACAGATATGGCTTCAATTTGAAATAGACTTATGCAGGACTCTCCACTCACCCAAATGTTTATTCATGCAGTATGCATGTGTTGGGAATTTCTCATCATCTCTGATACTCTTTTCTGAAACAGAACAGTCTAAACACAAAGATTTTCTCCTAGTGTAGGAAGAACAGTTATAGGTGTTTTTATTTGACTTATCTACCATGGAATTCCTTCCTGACATCAACTTTTATCTGTAGACTGACCAAAAGAATATTTGTGTATTTATATTGTTGCATTTGAAAGTGGTCAGGTAAATGGCACCATAGATGTCCTTGTCAGAAACWAAGCACACGGATCAACATATGTTTACAACTATTATTTTAATGATATATAAAWATATATATATGAGTATAAGAACACAGTAAATAGAAGAAAATAAAGTGAAAATAGAAGAGGAAGGTAAATGACAGAAGGCTGTAATGAACGTAGACCCAAAGTGAAGACCTTTTATTTGGGGAAGAAAATAAAAGTTGCAGGCAACAGTTCAAGGTAGCGGAATACTCCCTAAAATACTCCTTTTTCCTTAAAAAGGAAAAAGAAAAAATAAAAGTAGACGTATAAAGGGTACAAAAGAAGTTATGAAACAAAGACCTGAGGTGACAGGAGAAGCATAATAGGGTAGGAGAGCAGCAGTCAAACCATATTGCATAATGTAAGAAGAAAAGATGATAGGACAAGAGGGAATAAGTTAAATATAAACAAAATTTTAAAAAATGAAACGTATGATGATAACAGAAAGGAATATAATACATTCTGAAAAGAAAGRAAAAAAAGAGGGGAAAAAGGACTAAAGGAGAGCATACTACTTAGTATAGGAAAAAAAAGATTATTCGGGAGAATCTTGTTTAGAAACTGATTTGCTAGGTGCTAAAACCAGCTCAAATGTGCTATTTCAGAAAAAAGGGAAAATGTGACACTTCTTTTTACTATGAATATGTTTTATCAAATATTGTGTGTTCACTAATTATGATGTTTTTATTTCACCGCATAGAGTGAATCAATATTCAAACTGTCATACAGGCRCAAAAGTGTTTCAAATTCATGTTGTTTATCTATTGGTATACAGAATTATGGTGTCAAAAAGAGAGGAAAGAAAAGTAATAAAGAAAAAAGAGTAAACACAAGATTATGTGAAAAATATTTTCAAGGCCAAAATCATATAAAGCATGTACCTGTTAGTTTTGACTTGTAAGGTTTTTTCCTCATAGTTTTTTATTGGTAGATGTTTAAAAACTATTACTATGCATTGTCTTAATGACACAGAAGAGGACTACTGTACAATCCCATCTGGTTTTGTACCTGTGGCCTAGTCGATTTATTTTTGAAGCAGAAATCAAGAAATCAGTACTCAGACTGACCTTGTAGAATTATCATAATGGCTTTAAATAATTTAAAAATTAAACCTCAAATTTTATAAATGTCACCTTTGCTGTGCTATCGTTTTTAATTTCACAGAGATTAATTGACAGGAGAAACAATGCATGTGTACAAAGAATGGACTCAATGCTCTTTTGTTGTTCAATTAATGTGATGTCCCAGTGCTTTACTAATTGTACTGTCTGTAGCAGTAAAATGAGGAACTTGCAAACATGTTAGATGTTTTATAGAAAACACTGAACCAAATAATAATTAATAAAGGTAATTTAAAGGTGCATTTAAAGGTAATAAAATAAGGAAGCAAATAGACATTCATTTCTCGTATGTTGGGATTGTTTCTCTGTCAAATCTAAGCTTGATGTCCATATGGGGGACAGGGAGGGAGCAGTCAATGAAAGTGTGTATTCCCTGAGAAGTGACAAAATAAATGCAAGGAATTAGTGAGTCTACTAGACTAGAGTCTACTAGAGGGAGGAGAATCAAGTCAAACCGTGAAGTCTGTCATCCCTCTGGCTSTTGTCTAGGCAATACCTGGTTCCAGTGTGTCATTATATATTCAAGCCTAAATCTCTTTAGGGAGGTATCTAGGTTACCTTAACTTCTCACAAACTCCAATCTGTATGTGTGGAAAGAAACATCAGGCATCATCAGAGCAATACATAATGCAGAAAATAAGTAAATGTCCTGGAACAAGAGTAAAATGCAACAAAATGTCAGTGGAAATGAGAGCTGTGTGTAAGATCCTCCACTGTGTTCATGCAGTAAACACCTTCACGATGTTACTCTGGCTCCTCTGACGGCAAATCCTTATTCTTTTCCCCAAAGCCTAAAGGAGATAGGAATGGCTTTGTGCTTTGCCAAGAGTTCTGTTGAGGTTTTTTGTACTATGTGTTTGATACAATTTCTGCAACATTGCCAAGCATATCTGACTTGCCCAAAATCAAAAGTGTAGTGAGAGTCTCGAGTGGCATACACTTTATGTCAGATTTCCAAAGCAAGAGGTTCAGATAAGCTGTGACCAAGCATCCAAACTTTGATTAAATTTCTGAACTTGTTAGCTGAGCAAGATAAACTCAAAATAATTCAGACAAAAGACAGAATGAAAACTCAAGAGAAAAAACAAGTTTCTGCGTGCCTCATCCTTTCAAAGAGAGTGAGACCCTTTATAGTTAAGAAAACACATCTGCACATTTATCAGAATCGTACTGAAGCTTATTTTCCTACAGAGTGGTAGAGATATAAAGACTTGGGTTTTAGTTGCAGTACTACAGTACACATTTGGCCAGCATTAGGTAGGAAAACTTAAACAATAAACATTTTGAAATAGACTATGTTTCATTGATCTCCAAATTACAAATGGGATAAATATAATAGCAGATAATTTCTGGCAATGATATAGCTGCAAGGCAGATCTATTCACCTATTCACTGAAGAAAAAGCCTGAAATAACAAAACCAATCGAAAAACCAAACCACCACACAAAAACTATAGACTGTTAGGGAGAAGAATTTATTACTTTTCCAGCTTTAAGTATGAAACTAGGAAGCTCCAGAGGAACTGAAAAAATATATTAAAGTGAAATGTTGAAACCAAGGTACTGTAGGTGCTACAACACTGAGAAGACACATTCCTTCTGGGGAGAAGTTTTTATATTAGCATGTGAAGGAGAATGCAGAAAGTAGTTGAGCACAAGTTAATGGAAGAAAAGCAATATTTTGATCAGAAAAAATCTTATGTAGACATGATATTGTAAATAAGCGTATTTTTGAAAAGGGACAGTTGTTCCTGAATTCCACTGATTTTAAGATAACATTTTGCAATCTTTAATCTTAATTTTAACCAAAATATCATGACAAAAACAAACAAACAAACAAACAAAAAATCGCCCCCTCATCTCAAAATCACCCCTTGTTATAATAAGAAGGGCAACGCTTTTTCTTTTTCTGCTAACTTCACTTTGAGCAAAAGATTCATTATGATGACTGACTGCTATATTGTTAATCAAGAGTTCTTTCACATTTATCATTGACATAAATTGCAATAAAAGGAAACATTCAGCTTAAGATGGTGGTAGGTTGTGTACAGAGCATTTCATTTGATGTTTGAGGTTTTTCTGTTGAATATAGTTTTATTTCCAGGTTAACCAACTCAAAGGCAAAGACAAAAAACTAAAGATATGAATGAATATAAATAAGAAATGGGAAATAAGTAGAATAGATATCCATATGGAAAAAATTGCCAATATGTGTGTTAGTAGGTACATTTATTAAACACAAACTTAATCTTTGATAACCTAAAATCATATGTTTAAAGTATAATAATTATTTAAAATAATTTAGAAGCAAAGGCCGTCTCTTATTGTTTAAAAAAATCTATTAATCGTCAGAACATATGTCTCAAGTGTACCTGTGTGGAATGTCTACCTGAGTACACTGTCTCTTTTTTCAAGGGTCACAAAATCTCTTATTACTATTTGGAAGTTTAAAATAATCTGTCAACATAAACAAGTAAATCACTAGTTCCAAAATTACCGCTCTTACACCTAGAGTCTGTACCAACACGATACACCTGCCATTCTCATTTCCCTAAAATGACATTTTCTCACCCGGCCTTCCAGCAGTAATTGTAGCAATATTTGTCTCCCTTCTTGTCCAGCCTGTCATAGCCAGCAGTTACTCCGTGACAAAGAGAAAAAGACTTTATCAAAGAAAAGATTGCAGCAACCAATAGACAGAGATAAAGGGAAATCAGAGGACAGGAAGATCATCTTTACTGGCAGATTCATATCAAAGTGCATCACATCCTGACACCATGTGCAGCATTATCACAAGGAGAACACTGACACACAAGCATTTACTGAGTGGCTACAGCAAAGCTGCCCCCCTTGGGAAGAAGAGTGCTGATAATAGAGGAATAGTGATTTATTCAGTAGGTCACTGTTTAGATTGCAATTTACAGCTCAAAATGCCCTCTTTTGCACTTGTGAAACACACGTGAACAGCATGTCAGGAGTGCTGATGCTGGGCAGCTGAAGGCACTGAACACTAAAAGCTGCCCTGGCAGAATTTACCCAAATCACACACTGAATCAAAACTATGCTGTTAAGATGCCAAGTCAGCAACAGAATTCTGTAGATGAAGCATTCCAATAAATTAATTAATTTCTTATAACTATTAACACATGCTTATACTGAATTAAGTAACTTATGGAGAGATGGGGTTCTTACATTATGGATCCCATTTTGAATATTTCAATTTATTTAATTTTTTTCTTTTTAACTTTCAGTCAAAATTTGTATACTGCTCTAGAATTCTGGGAGCAAGCAACGCTACAGAATAGAAACTGGAATTCTGATCGTTTGTATACATCAGGTTGTATTCCTTAGATCAAGGCTTTCCATACCTTCACACACTGGACTATGGTATGCTGTGCTCAATTTACATCATATATGTCACAGACAATAATTTCTATAAGTAGAATTGAACATGTTAGGTTTTGTTGAGGTTTTTTTTCACCAATAATAATTTTTCTTTTTAAAATTCCTTTTTAAGGAACAGAATTAGGGAGCATGTATAATTTTAAATTCCTGACTGATACAGTTCTTTATAAGGTATAATTATTTTTGCTAGTAAAAAAAAGCAATACTGAGTGTCACRCTAAGGGCTGTGTCAGATTTCTACATGGCAAAGCTACTACTCTGCACAGTGTTTTTGCAGGCATTTACAGCAAGTGATCTGTCCTCATTTTGAAGCTCTGACCATTTCTAACAGTTGACAACAGACTAGTCAATTCTAGTTCATCTTTGATCAAAATCACTACACATTCTAAAAAAGCTAAAATATTCTAGTAATAACTGTTCCTCATTTTCAGGCTTTCCCTCAGTGATTATATGCTTAATTTTGTCCCAAAAATATTTTGCTGATACCTTTCCCCTGACTTTTAAACTTACATTAGTTGTTAACAATTACCAAGCAGATACAGTCTCCCAACTAATGTGCCAGTTGTTAGACAGCATACAATTTAGCTTTTTAAATTACATTTCACAGGCGAAGGGGAGTCAAAGAACAAGCTATCTATGGTCTAATATCCTGAAATGGTAAGGGGAAGCAATAATCTCCTGTAGTTAATTTGGTAGGTTTGTAGTTAATAAATTGAGATCTGACCTACTCTCTATACTAGTTTGAGAAAGATTCTGTATTTTATATATATTGTTTATGTTTACAAAGTCAGCATTTTTTCTTCTCTGATATGAGCTCAGTTCTGTGTTCTCTTGCTACCTTCTTTAGTGAGCCATGACTATTATTACTTTTTATACTCTAATAGCTGGCTGCTGCCCAGCAGCCCCTGACCTCTCCAATTCCCTCTGCTTTCCAAAGCATAAGATTGGAAGCTGACATTGCTGCAACTTTCACAAGCTAAATGAACCTGAAAGGCTAAGAAAACCTTGTTAAATGCCTCAGAAGCAGACAAAAAAAATTTATATAAAAAAAATCAGAAATGTAGCACAAAACCCTTGATTGACCAATGCCCTAAGACAGTAATCAAACCAGAAATATGAAATAAAAATAGCAGTAACATAGTGCAAAAGTTATTATGTGCTTTTTTTTTTTTTTT
>QVAJ01000014.1:4993143-5008582 GCA_003546035.1 Mixornis gularis | reverse complement strand
CCTATAAATAGATTGATCTGCAGTTTTGAATATTTGGGGGAAATCAGTAGTCTGTAGGCTGTGACTGTCGCTCTGATTAGAGTGAGACARCTTCCTCAGAGCAGGAAGGTTTTAGTGTTTCCCAGAGGTAGTCAAAGCCTACTATACTTTAATCTCCTCTGGAAATTATTTTTGAAGCTTGACCTTCTGGCTGATATTTTTAAAAATCACTTCCATTGTTATTTCTATATTACATAATCCTAATATGTGCACTTTATACACGCTGGCATGCACTCACAGGCACAAACGCATCCAAGCTATCAGATATCTAATAATTAAATGTCTCTGTGAATAAAACATATTGATTGAAGAATTAATGAATATCAGGAATTAAATACGGCTGCCAAGATTAGCAATGAAAGAGTATAATGAATTTAATTTTGAAGATGAACACTGATTACATGGGAAGAAAGAAAAGGATTTAAGTGTTTCTCAAAAGTCAGGAAGCTTGATTAAAATCTATATGCTTTTCTGGTTCAAGTGCCCTTGAGTGGATACTTGCAGCAACCTACAATCTTTATATTTTAGGAATGAAAAAAAAAATTCAAATATTTATTCCTGACTATGATCAAGATTTTTTTTTTTAATGTCTTTGGAAAATTACCCTTTTCTTAGAACTGCTTTTAAGACTTGGCAATATTTCCTGTAACATATATTTTTGTGAAGAAACAAATTACTTTGCTTCCTCAAAGTCATTAAACACAGAACAAAAAAAAAAAAAACAACTTTTTTGAAAACTGCAAAATATAAACACTTGCAGTTTAAAAAAAATTGTTGAACTTAGAGTACTGAAGGAAATAGAGATAAAAGAGGCCAAATAGTTTCATAAAATTTTTAAAAATATAATGAGAAAATTAGACAATTTATACTGTTCAATGCACAGGTTTGAAGATCTGTCTGCAGCTGTCTGATAAAAGCAAACCTAGAAAACACAGCACAGAGTCTGTCTTCCTTTTAGTTTAGAAAAGATTTAAAAGAAGTAAATTATGGGTGCAATTTTTTTCTTATCCTAGAGAAAGTGCTGTGCATGGGCAGACAATGTAAGTGCAGTGGTGACCTGAGCTGGAATCAGTGTTGAAAACAGGTATTTTCAAGATTGCTGAGCAGTGCTTACACAGAGTCAAGGCCGCCTCTGCTCCTCACCTCAGCCCAGCAGCAAGGAGGCTGGAGGACCACAAGAAGTTGGAAGGGCTGGAACAGCTGAYCCAAACTGACCACAGGGATATCCCAGATCATATTGTGCCATGACCAGCAACAAAATCTAARGGGAAGAAGAAGGAAAGGGCTGGAAGGGGAAGACAGAATACTTTACAAGGGTACTTACTAGACCCACCTTGTCAAAGCAGACAAAGCAGGACAAAAATAAAGTAGGCGAGAAACAAGATAACCATGTTTCCTCTCTGTCTACCAAGATAGTCTGGCATTTAGAGCTGGTATCTGCTTTTAGAAAACAATCTAAGTTAAAACAACTACTACTCTACAATGTTCATAGATACTCTAAGTAGTTACAAATATGTGCAATAAAACTCTTTCTTACTTTCAYACAAATGAATGTGTAGACATGGCTATATGGTGCATAACCCAAACTATAAAAAGTGACTTATGTATTGGTAACAATACTTTCTTAAAAATCTGTCTATAAGAATCATGTACATGGAGGATGTTACATAAGAAAAATATTTGGTACTTCTGCTTGATATAATGCCACTGAAATTGCACAATACTGACTATATATATGTACATGTTGACTATATGCATAAATATGGACTATTTTCTGTATGTTATCTGTTGCCTAGTAAGAGGCAAAATATTTGTTTAAGGGTAAAAACCTTAGCAAAAATACCATCAGAAGATAGTATTTGAACATTAAAGATCTGTTCCATTGTGAATTCCAAAGTAGAGCAGGGAAAGTAGTGGTACATTATTAAATTAAGCATGTTAATATGATCACAGTGCCTGATATTCACATGCAGTTTCATCTCCCCCTAGTGGAAGGAGCTCTGTGGGAGGAAACGTCTGAATTCCTCCATATTCCCTTATTTCTGCATAACATTGTGCAACTGAATGAGGTTTCTACACAACAGAAGTTCAGGCTCACTGGATCAGATATAATTTCTCACAGTAGTGTATACCATTATCTTTCCTTCAGTGAAAACTTTACTGAATAAGATTACACAGACTTTTCTTTTTTTTTCCCCAGAAAATTAGCAGTTTAAATGACTGCAGGAAAGGAGGAAATTCTTGCATCTGTAGGCATTTTATTTGAATGATTTCAAATTACTTTTTTWAACATTATTTCTAGTTATCTGTCTTTCAGAATAATGGGGTAACATGCTTTTTTTTTAATGTTAGTTCATTAAAATATTAAAAAGGACTTAATYTCTAATTCCATGCTCTATGAGATCACTCATTCTTTTCTCTCCAAAAGAAAAAAATCTTTGAGAAGTTAATTTGAAATTCTTCCAYAAATTATTAAACATTCTGTATAAGGGATTAAGATGAAAATTTAACTTCAAAAATCAGAGTAATTGGGTTAGGTTGAAAAACTTTAAACTTTTTGACTGTGAATTTTAGAAAACTTTTGAATGATGCTTACATAGACTAAGTCTAGAAAAACAGAGCATTAGACTGAGCAAGCTAAATATACTAGAKCAACAATTCACTAAAAATAGGCACCAAGAATAACTTCCTTCACAAAATTGTCTGTAAAGTTATTTAATTACATAGTTGGCAAGAACGAATTTTTGTGGGACTACATTTTAAGTGTTTCAAGCATATACTAGTTAGGTATACTGTTGAATAAGCTATTGAGTAGAGAGTTTGTCATAGCTAATCAACCACATAGGAATTTTCAGCCAATATCATGAGACAGTTTTTACATACATTTTGAAAGGTTGTAGAAATTTTTTCTGTCTCCTGTCTCATAAGCAGCTCTCCCCAGTTTATATACTGAGCATGACTTTCTGTAGCATGGAATACCCCTTTGGCCAGTTTGGGTCAGCTGTCCATGCTGTGCTCCTTCCCATCTTCCTGTGTATCTCCTCACAGCCAGAGACAGGGAAACAGAAAAATCCTCGACTTAGGGTAAGCACTGCCCAGTAATAACTAAAATAGTGTATTATCAACATTATTCTCATCGGAAACTACAGCACTGTATCAGCAACCAAGAAAATTAACTCTATCTTAGACAAAACCAGATGATCCCCAGTTCTCCCTTATGAGACAGGAATCTCCAATTTAATTTCTCATTCATTTGTTTTTGGATAAGTTCAACTAAAGGATGAACTGAATAAATACAGAACAGAAAACATGTAGAGGTAGAAGTTTGTTTGACCTCGAGGAGAGGAATTAAGGAGTGAAAAATCTAAGGAGAAAACTATTTTCTTCCTTCAGGGCTACAATGCCCAACAATACAGAAAATGGRGTTAGATTGTAACACAGCACAGAGCAGAAGAACAGAAGGCAGTGGTGTCTGACTTGGTGTTGCTGTTATAGCAATAGAAAATGGTTTTGGACCTGCTGCCATTTTTGATGATTAGCTTGTGTAGTTTGCCTGTCCACTTCCTGTATTCAAGGTTCATTCTGTCATTCATAACCAGAGGCTGGTCATCTACTGACTACTTTTAGAAACAGCTCATAAATTTAATGGGCTTATGGTAGCAGTTATGTTGACCAGGCCTAGCTCACCCTAACTACCACAGGAATTATTAAATATTACCAAAAAAGGCAGCTGTCCATGTGCCTTCTGTAAATGTGCTCTAAACTCTGTGTCCATATAAGGTGAAAATGTTTATAAATTCCTTTTGGATTAATTATTTCAACAGTTAATTGTTGAAGGTCTACAATGCCTCAGCTGAATTGCAAATTACTTGAATTATGCTAATACATGGATGATTCTATTTGTACTTGTGTGACCTATTAGGTACATTATTTTGGGGAATTAACTATCTCTATTCACCTAAACCTCCTAAAAAACCCATTTGGGGAAATACCCAAACAAAAGGCAATTTATTTTTCTGTGTTTTAAAAATTACGGAATTAAACTAATATCTGCAGACTGTGAATTACTCAGGAAGAGGTTCTGGCTAGGASACTTTTGCCTGCTCTGCCTCTTCTCTGTGTCCTCTCCACCTGACTGCTGGACAGACGTCTTGGTGGGCCTGAATGGTAAGGTAACCAACTACCTCATGAACTGAAGTGTGAGAAATCTTGTTAAATTATGTGGGTTATTTTCCATCTATTTCTGAGCTCAGCATTCCATATTATATTACATATAAAAATACGTAGTAGCTACGCTTCTATTGCAAAACTGTACATGAACAAGTACCTTGGCACTGGAATTCAATCAACTATACTGCTAAATTGCTGCAATGAGCTTTTGAACAATTTAGCCTGTAATAGCTGGCTTTCTCTCAGAAAATTCCAGATCATTGTTTGACCATTAACATTGACCAGAGGTAAATAATTCTAGACATTTACATGCTTTGAAAAATAAGATAATTCAATTTTAGGAAACCCTTTTTTTCTCTCATTTGGGTGCTTTGTGRATTTTATCCTTTTGTGTCTGTTTACCTCATGGCCCGATCTAAATTATTTTATTAGTAGGGTTGTAATCCATGAGGATGAGACGTGAAAATGTGGCAGGATGGTGACAGGTAMCTATGCAATATATATTATGGAGTAAAAGGCTATGCCTATGAGGTGAGCATGCCTTGCACTGCRTCCTTCATTTCTGGCACAAAGCGCATTTTGCTTCAGTCTCAGCTCCATGTTGTGGGGAACTGTGCTAGCTCACCACTCCACTGCACATACAAATTTTCTTCCAGAGGGAGGGAATAAAAAAAAAATTGTTCTAGCAGGTCTCTTCATGGAGATAATTGAAGCATATTTTCCTTGCAAATGAAATGAGGCCAACAAGTCCAATCTGCCTAAAGCAGGATGTACTGAAATGCAGATCCAGCCGCAGGGTGTGCTGGAGATTTCTGGATGTTACACAGTGAAAAATAATTGAAGGATTTTTATGAGGTATATAAAAGCCTTAAAGCACCCATATTTCTTCACTAAGATTTATATAATGAAAAAATAAAGAGAAATATTCAAATTAGTTAGCAGAAAGGATGATAAGGAAAATACAGGAGTGCATTTGTATAAATCATCCAGACACAAGAAAAATATAACAAACAGCATTCAGCCAGCTCCAGTTTTTTGCTGACAAAAAGAGAGATAGAAACCCCAAGAACACTGTGATTACCTCAGAATCCCTGGGCCAAGACTTTAAATAATTTAAAGCTAGAGAATATTTGTTTAATACCTGAAATAACTRTTGGAATCTGTTCACAAACATGACACAGTTACCACTCATTAATTGGCTGAGACACAAGTGCTGAATAGAAGTGATCTTGTAGATCAGAAGCGTGGTGGCAAAGCTGGATGTGAAAAATATACCAATATATTCCACATAATGGTAATTTATGCCAGAGTTATTAATCTCATACTTCCAGAAACATTTACATTTGTTCTCAGCTATTATATTTTTAATTATATTCCAGTTCAATAGCCTTTTAAAAAAAACCATAAAATTTTCCATAATTAATAAAGTAGATAGCATATACTGAGTACTTCATTATTCTTACCAAGGGTAAAACCCCTCCTTGTTCAGGTTAGTTATTTTARGAGTGGATTTTCTTTTTCTTTGAGATCATAGGCTGTTCCAAATTTCTTTCAAGGCCTTATAATTATCATATTCAGCATTCCCTGTTTTTAGAAGTTAGTGGTAATTTCAATAGAGTTGAACTACATTAAGSAGTTTAACACTGAAATATTGTGATTAATGTATATAAATGTGTTTGAATTCTTTCTGATATTMGGAAAAACATGAGAATATCAGCATTTATAAGCATGATGTGGTATTAAATGGTGAAAGCTGATGAAATTTTAACATAACATTTATATGACCTCTTAAATACAGTTAAGTATAGTTTATGAGCTAGACACCCACATGTGCATTTGCATTTCCCTGGGCCTGGAGACTAAGCAGAACAGAACTAATCCAGCCCTATTATGCAAAAAGAACAGAATTTCAATGGCTTGTTTATGAGAAGCACTCTTTCTGTATTTGTATAGCATATGTTGAGGAAATATCTGCTACTGACAAGAGAATAAAAAATATTCATAAATTCATTTGTTTCTCACTTAATCCCTGAATTTATAYGGAGATTTACTCAAAACATTAAGTGGGATTATACAATTTAACTGCTCAGTGTTTTCTTAAAGAAAAGACTGTCCTTCTGTCTTTTAGTTACTTCCTCACTGCATTATTTTTAACATGAATCAATAAGAAAGGAAAGAATATAAGCATTATGTCGGTTTATTTTTGCCATAATGTTGCTTAAACTTTAYACTGCCCAAAACAGTAAAAACCTAAAACTTCTTCACTGTCAAATGCAGTTATTGATTCAAAAATTATTCATGCTGCAGAATTCTTTCACAGTTTTAGTTCATTAATAAAATCAAACAGAGTGTTGATAGAGAAATGTTCAATATTATTGTGTTACAAAGTCACATAATAAATGCTCAGCAATTTGAATTTAGGTCACCTCAAATTCCAGTTAATAAAACGAATGCATCATGTATTTGAGCTAAAATAAAACCTTAAGAATTTGCAAGAAAATAAAATAAGTCACCTAATTGCAGGAGTGTCTGGAAAAAATGTGCTCTGATAATATAAAATAACTCTTTTTAAAATGTGTAACATAATGCATAATTTATTATTTAAGCATAATGAAGACTACAGGAGGAATTTTGTTGCTGAAATATTATGTATACTAGTATACAGTTTATGAGTGAAGATAATCATAATTTGATATCATAGTATGTCAGGTTAGCATTAGAAGAATGTAGATAAAATTAGCATTTTTTAATGAGCTGTTGGGGGRGGTTATATAATTTTTTATAAAAAGGATAAATTGTTCTGTTGGGAGATTTTATTCAGCTGTGTTTTGCTATATTCATGTTACAGATCTGAATTTTTTAAATGCCTTGTCAAAATTTACTGTCCAAAACAAAGCATGGAAATTCTGAAAGGTTATTCAGGACACCTGCAATGTAGTTGCATTAACATTCTATATGTTCTTACCATTACTGATATTATCATATTGCATTAAAGTCAACTTTTTTGACAGTAGTTCCTGTGACACCATACTCATTTTAAAAAGCAGAAAAGTCATTATGCTAAGCAAGTAATCACACAGTAAGAGAGAAAACTATCAAGGGTAGTTAATGCTTCAGGGCAAATCTGTTGCAAAAATTATGCTGGGAAAGAAAAACACAGACAGAAGCCAAATACATGATGTGCATTAAACTAAATACTAAAATGGGAGACATGAGAMGTGGATACATTTTCCCTGAAGAAAATTTTCTGCTAGCCTTTGGGTGGATGGAGATTTCTCTTCCCATCTCTTGAAAGCACTGAAATGGCTGTTTCTGACTCAAATCCAACAAAATGGCTCCAGAACTCTGCTCATAAAATTTAGTACTCCATTTATACATCTGTACATCTGTGTGGTCTTATTGTCATTTCACAATCTGCCTATTATTTACTCCTTTAAATAATTCTGTTTTTAGAAAACTATATTTTAGAAAGAATTTTTATTCTAGTTAATGGAGACAGGTGTGTTTTGCATTTTTTCCCAGTAAGAATCTTATACATGATATAACAGGATTATTTAGGGTACCTTCAGAATTAGATTGCATAAAAATTCTGCATTCATCATTTGATATTTTATATAAATGAAACTTAAGTTTACAGGACTGTATAGATACTTTTTAAAAAATAACATTTTAGTAGTCATTAAGAGGTTATTGCACCATACAAACTTTTTTCATGTTACATTTTCTGTACAACATATAGGAAAACACACAATTGAAATACACATTGTTCTGTGTGGAAGGGATTTGTTTCTTTGGGAATTATTTGATTTTTTTTTGTTGTTCTTTAATTTACCTAAAAATATTTGCTATCTGTATTCTCAGACTTAATACATTTTGGGAACATCTCCTTTTGTAACTAAACTTTGATTGCTGTATTTCCATTTTTCTTGACCAGTAAAAAAATCAAAATTACAAAATTTAATAGCAGCTTCTGCTCAAAYTAGCTGAAAAGGTGAACTTTATTTTTTTAGTGTTGTGGGCTGTAATGCTACTTCTGAGATTCCAGCCATRTATCTGTACAACTCAGTGCTAAGATAAGTGAGGACTTGTGTATGCTATGCAGTATATTRGGCCTTGTCAGGAAGATAAGTTCTAAAGATGTAAGTCACATTATTTATTGAACTTTGTACTCAGAATCTTTCACATAAGAAACTCAAAACATTTTCTCACCATTTGCTTAGAGACACATAGAATCAGAAAGGTTTGCATTGGAAAGGACCTTAAATATYATCAAGCAACAACCTTCATGCGGTGGCCAGGGACACCTTCCACTAGGTCAGGTTACTCAGGGCACCATCCCACCTGGCCATGAACACTTCCAGGGATGGGACATCCACAGCTTCTCTGGGCAACCTGTTCCTGTGCCTCATGTCCCTCAGTGCAAAAAAAAAAATAAAAAAAATAAAAAAAATTCCTTATGTGCAATCTAAGTTTACCCTCTTTCAATGTAAAACTTGCACCTTGTCTTCTCACTAGAGACACCTGTAACAAGTCTCTCTTCAACCATTTTTTTGGGGCCTTAAATGTTGTCAAGACACAACTTTTGAAGGAAGATGGAAGTTTCTTTTAAAGAAAATAAAAAAATATTGGCTTACCCGAACACTTTAATCCTAATAAACATCTCTGAAAACAATATTCAAGATACTACTCTTGCTTTGATCTCATTTTTGTCTGTCAGCTCAGTGTGGTTTAATGTTAAAATAGACAAGCTTGAATATCTGTCCTGAATTTGCTTCTTCGTGTCTTCCTTTTTGTATCTCCAGGGCCTGGCACTTTGCTCAGAGATGGGCTAATTTTTTTCAAAAACAGCCTGTGTTCCTCATATTGTTTAAGGTAAGGAACTCCAGGCTTTACTGCCAAACTTATCAGATAAATTGCAGAAAGTTGCCTTTCTAGTCTTTCATAATTAATGACAGACGAGCTACAGAGCCAATGTATTTATCAACAATTCCCTAAACATACTGCTACTGCAAAGAACTACAGATATTTTCATATTCTGAGTTTATTTTGAAAAAAAATGTAAGTGCCTAGCATAACGTCATCAGTAATTAYCTGGATTATGCAGTCTTGGTCTAAGCAGGATGTGTGTAGTGACTCAGGGAGTGCACTACAGAAAACACCTGCCCCAAAGCAAATGCAGTCCCTTTGAGATCCTATGCTTCAGCTTTACACAGAATGACCTTGATATGATTAGTCTCACAGCATGCACATCTTAATTTAAACTGAATTCTGATTCTATATGCAACGGCAATATTTTTATAATACAAAATGCCATTTACAAAAAATAATTGGTGATCATTTATGGGAAAACATATGCACATCTTCACCTTCAACTTTTGTGATGATAACAAATTCAGTTTAAACCTTTTAAAACATTTTCAAAACAGCTTGTAGCCATTTTTTCCCTAATTCTCCTGAATTTATACTAGAAAACATATCCATCTTCAGTAGGTGTGCATGAGAAAAACATGGATTCTCTTATGAACACGTCTTTCCATGGCTGTACCTGACAATGYACAGACATTCATCTGACTTATTTGAATGGAAATCAATTGAATTGTTTAATAGCAAGTTAGAAAAATGGGTTTTCAATAAAATGGTTCCCCATTAAAGCATCATCTTAAAAAAGTGCAGAATCAGCTTATTAAGACTACMCTTAAAAAAGAATGAGTACTGGTAACCACCTGAGGGAGCTTAATTTTTCACTAAAAATTTTAGAAAAAATCAATGTACAAAAACTACTGACTCTAATAAATGTGGAATATTTATATATATATTTTTTAAAAGCATCTACAGCTATGTCTGGTGGGTTTTTTTAGGAACCTAATGCATTAAGAAACATATGATATAATTATTATTTATATGCTTGAAGAAAATATAATTTATTAKGTATACATCAGCCATATAAAGCATAAATTAACAAAACTGAAAAGGAAAAAATATAAATTAGTTGGAAATTACACTTCATAGTGGAACGGGCCACCCAGGGAGGGGGGGTGGAATCACTGGCCATGGAGGGGTTTAAGGAAAGAGTAGATGTGACATTTAGTGSCGTGACCTCGTTGACAAGGAGATGCTCAGTCATAGGTAGAACTCAGTGATGTCAGAGGACTTTTTCAACCTAAATGATCCTGTGATTCCATGATACAGGGAACGAATACTGCAGAAGTTATATCTAGGGAAMTGAATGAGAATTGTCATTCTCCTCTAAGATATCGCATCTCCTGTAGAATTTTATAGCAGTTCTATCATCTATTAAACTTTACAAGAAGCTACAAAAAGCCCTCTAGAATAGGTAATAAGTTATAAAAGACTTTTCCTATAAAGGTTAGTAAGTCCCAGAGGCCTTCTTATAGGCAYTGAAGCAAAACTCATGATGCTGGTCTGATGAAAACCACAAATTTAACACTGACAACTTCTTACTCAAGAATCAGTGTGTGCTTGATTCCCTAGATGTTGTGAACTATATTAGTCAGTGGTTATTGCCAGAAAGGCATTTTCCTAATGGTAGTACGATGTTATCAGTTATTTATATTTGTTGACTAAATKCTGTTCTTTACCAACTAAAGTCAAGATTTCTGGAGATCTAGCTGCAAGATCAAGAACTATTAGATCACTGTGTGCATATATGCCAACAGAAAAATTATGGCTTTAAACCTAGGGCCATAATTTATTTCTGATCTCATCTATGTATTATATATGGAGTATAACTTGAAAAGAGAACAAAAGCAAACAATACTTTACAGTCATACTCGAGTGTATTTAAACTACTGTCTATTCATAGAATGATGTAATCATAGAGTGGTGTGGTTTGAAGATCTTAAAGATCATCTTGTTCTAAACCCCCCCTGCCATGGGCAGGGACACCTTCCACTAGGCCGACTTAATCAGGCCTCTGTTGAGTTTGGCCTGGAACACTTTAAAGAATGAGGCATCCACCACTGCTCTCAGCTACCTGTTCTAGTGCCTCACTTCCGTCACTGTTCAAAGCTTAGAGTCTCATCCACAGCACTAAACTCGGTGACAGCCATCAGCTTGATGTGGGTGCACTCAATCCAAACAATATTTACTATAGTTTGTATAATTGTTACGGCCTAACATTTAGAAATTCTGTTCTTTTATATGAATAAAGTCTTTAAAATCAATTAAAAAGAGCCAAGATGAGAGGAGATTTGAGCTTGATAAATAAATGATATGGTAATTAATTAAAAATAATAATGGGATTCCACTGAATATGTCTATTATACAAAGTGTGTGAAAGTCAAAGGCAATCAGGGACCCTGAGGTGTACAGATACAGCTTCTCATGTCTCCAATGCTTTCAGATAGTTCCTTCTAAAGCAGATTTGTCTGGGAAAGAACTAATTGACTTAGACATAGCTAATGTGTTGGCTTCTGACAACATAATAAGAAAATGTTTTCTTCCTTTTAGGGTTTGTAATTGTGACACTTAAGAAGAGGCAGATCAAAAATTCCCACTTGTGATGTATACTCTTGTGAGAATCTAATTTTTTAAGTCTTTCATAGTCTTTATTAATTTTTCTGAAGCAATATTCCCTTAGATGCCCATGAAAATTTATCTTAAAAAAGAAATTCGTAAGATCAGAACTACTGACCAGTCTTTTTAAATAAGTTATCATGAGTGTGACAGTCATTCTCTTAAAAATATTCCCTGCAGGGTAGAACAGCATAGTAACTGTCACTTACTTTTGGCTGAAAGAAAACTTTTAAATAAGTCYTTTTGTCCTTGTCCTTAAAAAGAAATAATCGCGTAGGAAGACCACAGGACAGTGCTCCAAGCATGGCATTAGATGCACCATCAAATAGAAGGTCGTCTATGGACTGCTATAACTCTACCCATTAGAATTAACTCGTTAGCTGTGTTTTTTAACACTGACGCAGTGACAGAGTGGGGACACCTTGCTACTACACTTAGATTCATTACAAAATGCTACATATAACAAGTTATACAGACCAAAATTTATACACATACATGTGTATTTATWTATCTATACCTGCACATACATGAAGGATAATTCTGTATAAAGAAAGAAGATTTAACTTGATAGTTAGGCACAAATGCAGCTAAAATTACACTCATCTGTTTGAAGTGTAATATTCAAACTAGATACTTGYGATTCCAGTGATTGCAAAATAGTCTTAAAAATACTTCATTTCTTTATGAATGTCTCATTGGTTTGTCATGGGCTGTTACAGTAGTAACATTCAGGACAGTTTGTGACACGACACAATGTGACATATTCTGACCGAAAAACAACATGACTTCATACGGAATGTCAGAAATTTGCATTAAACACATGATTTGTTTTGAACTACCAATATGAATTTCAACTAGTAAATATGACTTCTGTTTACATAAAAGCTAAAATTTCCAGCACYGTGTGGATTTAGTGGGGAATTAAAAGATCTTAATTGATCAAAAAATTACAGAGACATTTAAGACTGAGTTATAAATTAAGCTTCATTTAAATCATGTCTACAGATCCATCCAGAGTTTACTGAAAAAAAAAATTACAAGGTTAAAAAAAATCAGGCATAATTTCACTTAATGGCAAATAAATACTTTCAACTTTCTTCATAGCCTCCAAAAACATTTAAAAAATGTATTAGTTGTAGTCCTTTTATAGTCTGTTAATGGATTTTTAGCTRTCAGTGCTGTTTTCAGAGGACATCATCCTTAATTACTTTCACTTCTCATTTCAACAAAACTTTAGGGAGTGGTTTATTAGTCCCTAAATAATTTTATTATCATTTCTGTCATAATTTAAAAAAAAAAAAGAAAAACATTATCAACAATGGTTTTGTTGGCTACATTTTGCCCACTCTTATAATGTGCATTTCTATAACATTGCTGSTTTATGGCTACTTTATTAAAATTTCATTTATAAGAAAAAATTAAAGGATGAAAGTACACTTTCAGAGAAAATTTTCTTTGGAACTGATATAGAGAAGCAAAGAAAATTATTTTATACAAAGATACTTCAGATACAAGGTATTTCATAGTTCTTAACAAGAASAGGAATTCAGCCTAAGATGGAGACATTATCTTTTCCATATTATGTTTGTCTCATTAAGTACAGCTAAATCTTAAAAGAATTTTGACAGTTTCTTATAAAGCAAAGAGTCTAGAAGTAAAAAATTTGATACCATSCTCACAAATCCTTATCTCTAAAATAAAGAGACATGGATTTGATAGCCTTTGTGGTTTAAGCCCAGCTGGAAATTAAGCTCCACGCTACCACTCACTCAACCTCCTTCTCCCTCTCCACCCTGGGGGAATGGGGAGGAAAATAAAAAAAAACTTGCATGTTGAGATAAGAAGAGTTTAATAATTGAAAATAAAGTTAAATACAGTAATAATGGTAAATAATTATAACAATCATACTAATAATGATACTAAAAAAGGAAAAACAAGTGGTTCACAAAGCAATTTCTCACCATCCACTGACCARTGCCAGACTCTCCTTCCCACSCATGACTCRGGCTTTCGTCCCCAGTAAASGTCTTTCAAGCAAGAACAATGGTATGAGGTATTGGATTGTTCGTGTTGCACATTTGAGTCAGTTCTGATTCCAGTATGGCTGTTCTTGTTCAGTTTTATCCAAGTTTGTTCTTCATCAGTGTGAGTGTGAGAGGGAAGACTGGCTCAGATCCCTAGAATGCCACAATTGGTGTTTCAATGAATGTCTGAAACTCAATTAATTAGGGTGGGTTACATTTTAAAAATTATTTAATTCTACCTTTATGATTCATCATTTCTATCATTCTGCTATCTGTGTGGGTAGAATGATTGGATAAATATTTTCTCTTTCTGAATTTGAAGATTATTTTTCTTGTTTAAAAAAATAATACCCTTCTTTTATCTTATTTCTGGCCCRAACTAAGGATATTACATTTTAGTTATAACCCAGAGAAAATGTTAAAGAATACTTTCAKTTTGAATTAAGTAATGTAAGTTTTAAATTGTTTAATATCTTTTGAGATAGAAAATTAATTTAAGGAAGATTTTAAACATATTTCATGCACAGTTGAGTTGGGTTCATAGCTTCAGGTCTATCAAAGTTTTCTCAAAAAGTATGCTATGAATTCTTTATATTTTTGTTCTGCTTTACCTCTCTCAAAGCTGCAACGGGAATAATCGTTTTTGATTGATCTACACATGAAATGACACTTTATTCCACTTAGATACAATTCTCTCAAAAAGTAACTAGRAGAACAACTCAGCAACTCCCATCAGCAACTCATGGTACTTGTCTTATTAAAGTGCRCTGTGGTGTAACAGAAAGAACAGGATGGAATTCTGAGAAGAAAAATATTATTCATTAAATTTCATTTTCTTCATACTCCTCCTCCCCACCTTTCAGTCCTGAAATATTAATCTGCAAAAACCCAAAACCTGACTAGTATTTCCAGAATAGAAAAGATGCTTTGAACCGTTGGTCAGATGAAGGCTGGACAATTTAAAAACTATTTTTAGAAGCTGCATAACTACCATCCAGGATATAATTACATGGTTTTTGGCTTACTTTTTATCAGAAACATCATWATAGCAAGAAGTTCCCTAGAAATATCATCAACTCTTACCTTGTTCTATATCATTATTATTAGTAGCAACATGATTAGTAATATTGTCATTAGTTTCACACATCACCTATCCAGGTATATTATGAATTGACATGAGCGGCATTTTGTGGATTTTTTTTCCTTTGGTTTTATTTCCTAATAGATTACCGCTCTCTTTAACCCTTCCATTCAGAGGAGTTCAGATATGTGACTCAGTCAATGGTTTATTACCTTCTTTACATAGTGGTTGTCCAAAGAATAATAAGGAATTGACAACATTGCAACAATCTATGGAGATTTTGCTTTTAGAATTCAGTTGGGATCTTATGAAATTTGTGCCCAAGTAGACAACTTGAATATCAATATTTCTAAAAAATTTCTTTGATAATTTTGACAGTTCAGTCTTATGATGCCCAGAAACATAAAATTATSCAGTAGTCTCTGAAAAGAAATCAAAAAATATAAGACTGGTAAAAACCGGTGTAGAGATGATCACTGAAGTAGGATTGGAACGTGAGAAAAGTATTTTTTTTGCCCACACATGCACATTATTTCATGCTATGCTGATTGTGATGAAAGAGAAAGAAAGAAAGAAAGAAAGAAAGAAA